>QRFJ01007821.1:0-65508 GCA_006176705.1 Cocos nucifera
CTCTACTCCATTCAGGCAAGTACTACTATTTTATTAAAGCTGAAGTTTGTTACATGGATCATTAAGACCAATTATAAAAGAAAAAAAGAAAAAAAAAGAGAGGCTAATGTCCTACTCAGAATCGGACTTCAGACTACCAACCCTAGCTAATACAAGAGCATGTTTCAAATAGCTAACTTTTTCATCAAGATCTCTCCTCGCTGCTAAACTCTCATAAAGTAATTTGTTAGCTCTTCGGAGATCATCTTCTATCTCTCTTAGTCTTTTTCTTAAAACTGCAGATTCGACTTTAGCGTCTTTTGCTGCATTCTCATTGTAAGTTGTCTAGATCTTGAGTTGTAAGGGTTCGGCCTTACTCTTCTCATGAATCATCGAAACATCTCCCATGGTCCTCCTCAAAGAGGCGATCTCCTCTAGATCCTCTTTCAAGCTAGTCTGAGCTTTATCCACCAATTGCTTCCGAAGCCAGAACATCTCAGTATTAGCTATATCTAGTTTTTTTTTAGATCATCAATCTGCCCACACCAGCCGATCTGATAGGTATCGTATGCTATTTTAGCATCATGGAGTTGCTTTTTAAGGTTAGAAAATTTTTTTGACCAATCACACCCGTACTCTATCTTACTTTGGGTCTAAGCCGAATCCTTCTCCAACTAGTCGATCTTCTCTCTTGCTTCACGAAGTTTGGCTTTTAGAGAGCAAATTTTGTAGTTAAGTTTCAAGCTTTGTCACCAGCAAGTTTTTGTGTTTGTTCTAATTTCTCAGTCAAGTGGTATTTCATAGTGGTATAGTCCTTGAAAAATTGTTTGGAGGATTGATGGAGATGGTTGATTTCAACAGAGGCATTAGTATAGCTCTTTTTGAACCTCTGGAGTTCATCCTTAATCTTTTTTAATTTCTTCTTCATTTGATGAACTTCTCTCCTCAAACTTTTGATATAGGCCTTCAAGGAGATATCTTGAGGCAGAGGTTCGACTTCAATAAGAGACTATACATAGCACACAAAAATACCATGATAGAGAAGAATGGCGAAAGAAAAAGATTTTGCTTTCATTAATTAAAATGTCTGAATACATGAAAGATAAAAATAAAAAAAGAAAATAAGTAAAATAAAAGGTCTCAGACCTCTATGGGAGTATCGAAGGAGCCAGTGCAGCCTCAGCTGGTGTAGATCCTTCAGCAGTAGTGGGGGCAGATGTGGCAGGATTGGTTACAGCATCTGGAAGAGTGGCTTTATCGAAAGGAGGTTCAACTTCATCCTTAAAGGGTTCTCCTGATAAAAAGCTGAGATTCAATTTGGGGAACTTCTCCATAACTCTTGACTGGCAAAGGTCATATCCTTTGATGAAGGCCTCTTGAGCAAAGGCCACCTTGATGTTCCTTAGCTTTTTCGAAGACTTGAAAGAAAAGACGGCTTCCTCCACCGCTCGCCTCTTCTCTTTAGCGGAGTTCATCTCGACCTCCTTTCTTTTTCTCTCTTCCAAAGTCAATGCTGCCCTCAAGTCAGAAGATGTCTGCTCCTCCTTTTTGAGCACCTCCTGTAGATGCTCGACTTCGGTCGAGAGATAGCTCACCTTAGCCTTACATCCTTAGGCCTCCTCTTTAGCTCTTAAGGCCTCAGCTTTCTCGGCCTTGATCATTTTAATGTTAGTAAAAAATTAGTTATACTATTGAAGAACTCAAAATCGAACTTGAAAAATAAAGAAAAATCACCACCTCTAGGTATGCCCTAAAGGAGTCCATAACTCATTAGTCAAGGTCGGTGCAAGTAATCCTTTTGACGATGTGTGGAAGGACACATGCATCAACCAGGGCCTTAACGACCCTCCAGTCATCAAAGGAAGCATTGTCCCAATTGATGCTGTCATCGCTCGATTCTCCTGAATTCTGTTGGGGTCGAGCTTTTTTGGCGATCATCTTCTTCTTCCTCCTCTTTATTTTCTCTTTAGAGAGAGGAACTGAAAAGAGGACCTCGATAGGAGGGCTCAAGGTTGTTAGTGGTACCATAGTTTTTGGAGCAGGAACTCCTCCTGGAGTGATGAAGCTTGATTTTCTAACTTTCGCCCATTTGGATGGTTCCTCAGAGTTCTTCCTTTTCTGAGCTTAAAGCCCCCTCGACAACATCTCCATTTCTTCAGGAGTCATTTTTGCAATAATGACAAAACCAGGGTTAGAAGAGAAACAAGAAAACTAAAAGAAGATGAACTTGAGTACCTTTGGCATTGAGTAGGCTTAAGCCAAGATTGAACAGAGTTTGGTTGTCAACAAGTTCGGACAACAAAGGAATCTTATAATCCTTCAACTTATTGATAGAATAAAGATCTGACCTCTCTAACTTGGGAGCTCAATGGATTGAATCTCTTAAGTACCTTCAGGAAGAAAATTCTAGATCTAAGTTCAGATAGAAGATGAAGAAGAACATTTTCTTTCAATTATGGATGGAAGAAGGGGTGCCCTTTAGTAGCCTTTTCTTGCCAAACTGGGGAGAGATACCACTAGTCTTTGGCAGTAGGATGGCGTTTGAAGGTAAAGTAGTTACAAAATAAAGAGATGGTAGGATATACTTTGGTTGAGATATAAAGAGAAAGAAATCCTATGATAAACCAAAAGAAGTTTGGCACTAGGAAAGCTAAGAAAATATTCAAAAAATAGAAAAGCGCTACTACAAGAGGAAAAGTGGAAGTTTTAATCTAGCATGAAAGGCCTCTAAATACAAGCAAAAGCGATCCAAAGGAGGGCCACAAGCTTGGCCACTCAATCCAAAAAGCTCTAGTTCATATTCAGGAGGAATTCTGTACTGAATTCTTATGAAAGAGAGGTCTTCAGAATACAAGAAATAGAGAATGGTTTCAGGGATGAAGGTCGGCCGAGATGCCTCGATGGGTTTGGCGATTTTCCTAAGGCCAAGATCTGGCAAGTTCAGGTGATCCAAACTCCTAGAACTGGTGGACCAAGATATTTTGAAAGATATTTAGATTAAACTTAACTAAAAAAATTCTCAAAAAATTGGAAGAAAAGGCTATAAAATTTTTGAAAGAACCCAAGAAGAACAGTGAACCTCTATGAAGAAACTGAAAGAACATAGGTGAAAAAAAAGCAAGAAAATGCGAAGAAAGAGGTCGGGAGACTAACCTAAGCTGGTCGAAGGACTCGAGAAGGCAGTCAGAAAAGAGAAAGGCTGACAAAAAAGATGTCGGCGGTCGAAGAAGTTGTGACGAAAGGAGTACGAGATGCCTAGAGAAGATGAAAAATGATAGAAGAAAGAGAGAGCAGGCGAAAGTAGGCAATAGGGGGTGAAATAGAAGTTTAAATAGATAGAAGAATTCAGGCATGGTTATGATTGTCAATCCTCTCCACCCAGCCTTTACTTGCTACGTGTCCCACTCATAGCCGACGGCTGCCAAGGCAATAATGGTGTCGTACTTAGAGCACCATGCTAGGAGAAATTTTGAATGTCATGGTCATTTCAAGTCATTCAGTCATTAAGAAAGCTTCGACGCCAGTTGAAAAGAGCTAAAGCTTTTCATCTCTTAGAAGTGGGAAACCAAAAAAGGACTTTGATGTCCACTTTTTTTTGTACTCCCTTCATTCAAGCCTTGAACTCAGGAGTAGGAGGATAAGTGTTAGGGATAAAATAACCTCCGTTGAAGTCCAATAGGAAGTTTGACCTTGATATGATTTCATTCGAAGTTGCAATGGTCATGGCTGAACTTCAGCTAAACTGACTCAACTCAAGGGGGTCAACCTTCAAACCATTTATGCTGGACAAACTTCTCAATGGTAACCATCCATTCTGTCTCAATAATTATAGAACTCTCTTAAGGCATGATGAACTTTGTCTGACCGAACTTGAATAGTGATGAGCATGATAACTGACTCTAGTTCTAGTGTTAATAAAGCCTCATCAGATATTGAACCTCAACACCTCTCAATTTCATCCACGGCAAATCTTGAGTGCGGCCGAATTTCTTGGTACTAGATAGCATATCATATTAACCTTACGATAAGGACCCCATCTAGTTGAATTCCTTCCCAGTCATTTTCTATCCCTACCGAACTCCTTTGCTCTAGTTTATGGATAGCAGTAGAACTTGAATGTAGTCAAATTCCTTCATTCCTTTTTGACAATTGTAGATCTAGCTAGCCTGTACCATGCATATCGATTGGAGTGTAAATAGTGAAAGAACTTTGCCATCTACATAGATCTGATTCTCAATCTAGATTAGCAATCACTCTACAGACAATGAATCACTGTACTTCTTCAATTTGAACTTTCGGCCAATCTGGAAGGTAGCGGAGCTTCTGAAAGCAAAGCAAATGGCACCAGTAAGAAGTTCACCCATTCCAACCTCCAGTCGATCTCGAAGATAGCAAACTCCTTTAAAAAGTCTAATAATGATTTGGAAAATTCAATGATCCCCTCTCTGGCCTCTAGCTTGAATGCTCCTGTCAATCCCTAGCCGACTTCGAAGATGGCCAAACTACTCAAAGCTGGTCAAACTCCTCAAAGCTATTGAAGACAATAACAATAGATTTTAACCAAGTTACAGGTTCACCACCTACCATTCAAAAGTCGATGTCCAAGTTCGGCCTACCTAACTCTAGGTTCTTCATCCCAATGCACATGGCTTGCTAATAGATGCAGAAGCTATGTCTGAACTCCAAATAAAATCCAACCATCTATAAGTCGCTACAAATAATAGCCCACTCTCCGTAATAAACTCCACATGGCTCGAATAATCTACTAACATTCTATTATGGCTATCACTTTCATTCTATTACAGGCTTTACCTATATAGAGGACCCTCCAGATATGTTTTTCTTACTAAGCTCTCATCTCCATTTACATTCTCCTGAGTACTTCATTCTTGTTGGTCAAAAAGCTAACTTGATTGTCGGAGGATCCTACTGAAGCTACCTACCTTCAATTTGGAAATCTTCTTTTAGATCCCGTTAGTAGCCTCATCTCCATCAGCTCTAGCAAACTCTGATGTTAGCACCATTTTCTGCACCAACAGATAATATGTCTGATATCTACTTATGAGATTGTAGGCTAGGTCACATCATCAAGAACATGATAAATAGGTTGACTCAAGAGAGAATCCTTGAAGTTAATGATTGTGAATCATTTCTAACCAGTAAGTCCTGTCTTCTTAGAAAAATGATTAAGTTACCTTTTACTGAAAATGGTGAGAGAGCCACTGAGCTCTTAGGTCTAGTACATACTAATGTATGTGAACCTATGAGCACAAGTGCTAGAGGTGGATATTTTTACTCATCACTTTCATAAATGATCTATCCAAGTATGGGTATGTCTATCTAGTGAAACATCAGTCAGATTCATTTAAAATATTCAAATAATTCTAAAATAAAGTAGAAAAATAAACTAGAAAGAGTTAAAATTCTTCGATCTGACCGAGGAGGTGAATACCTTTTTGATGAGTTTCTTATATGTCTAGGAGAGAATGGGATTCTCTCCTAATGCACTTCTTCAGGAACACCACAACATAATAATATGTTTGAAAGAAGAAATTAGACTCTATTAGACATCATCAGATCCATAATAGATTTTGCCAGCTTATCGATATCATTCTAGAGATATGCACTTGAATCAACTTGCTATCTTCTAAATAGGATTCTGAGTAAGTCTATAGATAAAACCCTATATGAGATATGGATAGGGGTAAGCAATACTCTTACCCATTAGGGTTTGAGGGTGCCTAGCTTATATCAAATATTTAACAATAAAAAAACTTGGATCTAGATCTGATAAGTGCACATTTATAAAGTACCCAAAGAAATGAAAGGATATTACTTGTACCATGCTGATGAACAAAAGATGTTTATAAGTCTTAAAGCAATCTTTTAAGAAAATAAGTTCCTTGGTAAAGGAATTGTTGCCTCTAAGATTAAACTTGACGAAGTTCAATAGATAGAAAAATCAATACAATTAGTTGAACCAGAACCAGATTTGATTAGATCAAATCTGGAGCCTAGTGTAACTACACTATTAAGATGATCTGATAGAGTATTGCATCAGCCAGACAAATACTATAATTTTTTGGTCCAGAATAGTAATCCCATCGAACTCAATGAGAACGATGATGATCCGATCACCCACATGGATGCGATGCAGAAGCCTGACTTCTAGAAATGGGTTGAGGCTATGAAATTTGAGATGGAGACTATGAAGGTCAATGATGTATAACATTAATTGACCCACCTGAAGGGGTTAAATCCATTGGGTGTAAATAGATCTTCAAAAGAAAGAAGGGTGCACATGGAGAGGTGGAGATCTATAAAACCCATCTGATTGCCAATGGATATTGTCAACATTATAGTATTAACTATGATGAGACATACTCTCTTGTAGCAATGCTCAATTCTATTCAGATTATGCTTGTAATAGCTACTCATCTGGACTATGAGATCTGGTAGATGAATGTGAAGATAGCTTTCTTAAATGAAGAGCTGATAAAAGAAGTATATATGATATAACTTGAAGAATTCACATCCACAAACAAGTCCAAGATATGCAAGCTTTAGAGATCCATTTATGGATTGAAGCAGGCATCTCAAAGTTCGAACATGCATTTTGATTAGGTGATTAAAATATATGGCTTCATTAAAATGGATATGAGACATGTATATACAAGTGGACAAATGATCTGATAGTGGTATTTCTATTAGATATGTGTGCCCTAAAAGCCAGAATTGGCTGACACTTGTAATACACTTTTAGGGGCAAAATTATAATTTTGATTATAAATAATAAAATGAATTATTTTTTATCATAAATGTGTATTGAGTGTCTATGATACATCCCTTGAGTTAATGATAATGATAATTCTTATTTTCAAGAGTTGAAAATTTAAGATAAGAATTTTCATTTATTAACTCATAAAATGCTTTCGATCGTAGGATCATCATGAGGATGATGATTGATCCGAAAGGTTGGTGTATATCACTTCTTTATAGAAGATGAGTCTTGATTCTATGGTGTAGAGACATCGGAGCAAGAGTACAGATACTCATTAGAGAATGAGGGCACTGAGCGTGACCACCTCGAGTAGTCATTAAGGAAAAGTCTACCTTCTCGTCAATGACTGACTCGAAGCTGCAGTAGTGTGTCTGGTTCTTTGACCTGAGGTGCATCGGTAGTTCACCTTGAGGGTGTTATAGTTTGACTACACCATGACTCGGTCTCCTAGCCATTCGGAATCCTGAGGTGTATGTTGGCTATAGCATGTTCATTGTAGGAATTAGATTGCACCAAGAAGGAATCTATCTACCTCGGTGGATGAGGAGCAACCCTATGATAATCATGAGAATCAAGTCCATAAGCCCATGGCCATGGCAGAGTGAAATAATAAAAAGAGTTTCTATTAAGATTTTCACATCGGACTTGAATCGAATGATTAAATCATATGACAGAAATTAGGGTTTGACGAGTTCACCTTAATCCTAATCTGATCGGGGCTCAAGATAGAAGAACTTAATTACACAACTAGCTGCACTAAGAGGTTCATTTTTAGTTTTGATGGATTGCCACCATATACTGCTAGGTGTCACTAGTGGATTTTGAGAGCAATTAGAATGATTTAGATGATCAATCATTCTAGTTGTCTGAATCAGAAGAGTTTTGATCCATCGAAAGAAGTTTTGATGATGTCGATGATAGAGATCATGACATATCCCATTACCATACAGAATTGAATCTAACTGGATCACACAAATAAGAGTTTAGATCTGGATATCATCAATTGGACTAACCTAGTTCAATTGATTTGAATTAGATTCAATTAGGTTCAAGAAAATTGTGCTAGCATACGATTGAGCCTAACGTTCTCCTTCTACTATCATTAAAAGTTATTTCGACTGAGCTAAATATGTCTGTACTCACTCAGATACCTTTACTTGGTCTAATTGGAGCTTTTTTAGGTTAGAAAAAAGTTATCTTAATTTATGATATAAATTTGAGACAATACCTACCATTTTTCGTCATCTGCTAATTCTTGTCTTTTGACTTTGATCAAACGTTGATCTTTGACCCTTGGACATCTGCCCATGTGTCATGCATACATAGGAGAGTAGATAGGGGCTTGTCCCCTTGCTAGAAATTAGAAAGGAGGGGGTGCATGCCTAGGGAGGTGTACGCCCATGGATAGGGATGATTGGAGTCCAATACGGATGGGACTCCAGGTTGCTTCATTGATTCAACTTAGGAAGGCGCCTAAGACTCAGTTTTGACCAATCTTGGTGCCACCTAAGGATGAATTGAAGGGACTCTCATCTGATTGAATCAGATGATGTCATCCTACTAATCAAATTTAGATCTAATTGCACGAAGCAACGTGATTGATCGAGATGATGTGGTACTGCATGGCGCAGCAGGGTCATAAACCCTATCTACGCCCAACTTTTACATAGTTCTCTCTTAGCCCATGCCCCAAGGCTACCCCTCTCCTACCTCCATGACATCTTCTAGTTCTCTCTCTCCTCTCCATGCCCAAGGGAAGTTGGGTTCCAATTTGGTGCAATCCAGGCAAGAGGAAGCTGACGAGAAAGGAAGAAGGCAGCACTACTGCAGAGATGACTGCTGATCTTCAGAAGGAGTTTTGAAGATCCTCCAAATCAGATCCAGATCTGATATTTAGAAAAATTAAAAAGAAGAAAAAGATCTTCAAATCCAGTCCAAGTGAATATCGGTAGAGGCTAGACGCTTACGTGGCTAGATCCAGAACCTCAGGCAATCAGCAGGATCATCACAGGGTAATCTGATTATCCAACAAAAGATATAAATTAAATTAGATTTAATTTATTTTTATTTTATTTTATTAAATCTATAAAATTAGATCTAAAATATCTTAGATCTAATTTAAATATATGAGAAAAATTTTTAAAATATTTTTCTTGATCCGATCAAATCTGAACGAATCTGATCCGAGAAATCAGAATTTTTCCTTCAACTAGTATCAAAGCTAGGTTCTAAAAATTATTTAGATCTAATTTTAATTATTTTTTATCTAATAATTAGTTTATTTTAGATGTCACATGAGATATAATTAGATCTAAAATTATAAAAATTAAAATTAAATAGTTTAGATCTAAGTTTCACTAGATGCATGACTAGTTGTAAAATAGAATAGTTCTATACATAGTCTTGCATATTCATAATTTAATTTAATTAAGTTATAATTTTAGATCTATTTATTTATTATTTTTTAATGTTATAAATATTATAATAAGATCTAAAAAATAGTAAATAAAATTATTTAATTTTTAAATCATATGAGATATGATGAATGCATGATTAGACTATTTGTAGAATAGTTCTACATAATTATCTAGATTAGAATTTATTTTGATGTGATTAATTTAAATTTAATTTTTTAGATAAATTATCAGATAATTAATATCTGAAAATATGTATGAAAAGATACATGAGATGTATGCAAAACATGTATAAAGTTAGATCAATTTTTATCTATGAGATATATAATGTAGATCTAACTAGTTTTGTAGTTTTGAATATATTTTTGATTAAGGCATTCCCCTTGGCCGTCCAGTCATAAAAACAAAGTAGGATTTAAATGCCCTCTCCTCCCATTCAATGGGATGTTCTTATGATGTGTAGGGGTGCTGTGCATTCGTCCTTAATCAAAAATCAAGAATTTACTTTCTGTAAAACCCTAAATCCTAAAATCCTAGGATTTTATTTACATATTTTATTTATGAATCCTAAACTTAATTAAGAATTAAGATTATGAAATATTAATTAGGTCTAAAATTAAAAATTTTAGATCTAAGATATATTCATAATATTGGATTCGGGCTTGGGTAGCTTAATTAGATCTGAGCGGTTGATCAAATCAAATCAAAAGTTGGTTAGATGGGATCAATAGTACTTAAATTAACCAGCCTAATAAGATTAAGTCTAGATCAAGATCGAGTCACATGAGTGATCGATCAAGCTAAGACCTAATTAGGCTCAGTGGTTAGAGTCTGGATTGTAGGCTAATCCGATTGATTCTAGCTCAATAATTTGGTGTCTAAGATAAGTTTGGCAGATACGATCGACTAATTTTTAATTAAGAGCTACTCGACTCAAATGCATTCTTATCAAGTTAATAGCATATCCGTTCCACCGGTCTCACTTATCTGGCCATATTTGTTGGCTCAGTTTTGATCTGAGGTGGTCAATAATCCGAGCTAACCCATACCACTAAGTTAGTCATAATGATTATGACTATGTCAAGTCTAGTTTAATGAGACCTAAATCAAATCTTCCTAAGAAAAGATTAAGTCTAAGGTCTTCTACCATTATAGATGTGCGGATCCTTTTCAGGGTTGATTGTTCTCGGCTGGTTACAGTATTTCACTTGCACTGGAAAGATGCAATCATGTCTATTAGGCATTGGATGCTATGGGCTAGAGGATTGATTGGACTCAATATTTTGGATATGGTGAGAGACTCAATTAGGAATCCAATTTGTGCAAATGATGGGTCTGACTTAACTAAGGAGTGGATCAATATTTTGGACACGATGAGATCCATGAATTAGAGATCAAGTTTGGGTGCACCATGATTAGAGAATCATTGAACAAGAGTTGTTCACTCATTGGCTAATCCATCACCAATAACTGTTAGGTGAGATGATGAGTCCGTTGGTGGGACCGTACCATCCACTAGAAATCATTAATCATGGAGATTTTTGCATCTCTACAGAGGGAGTGTAGGGATCTAAGAAAATAGTAAAAGCTAATTTATTTAAAAATAAAACTCCTAAATAAATTGGTCAAGTTTTAATTATAATATCTAACTAGAAACTTTGACTCTCTATAGAAAAATATCTGCATCCAATCTACTAGCACGAATCCTAGACACCCATAGATTGACCGGACCCAATTACAAGGATTGGCTCCAAAACTTTAAAATTATTTTAGTTCTGAGAAGTTAACTCATGTGTTAGACCAGGACCATCCCACCTTATCAGTTTGTCCATCCACTAAATAGAGAGCGTCTCTTGAAAAGTGAATGGATGAAGATAACAAGATCAGATACTACATGTTGGGCTCGATGTCTGATGAACTTCAGCACTAACTTGAAGATATCAAAACTGCCCACCAAATGTTGGCTCACCTACAAGAGATGTTTGGTGAATAGAGTCACGCAGCCAAGTATCAAGTCACCAAACGACTATTCAAGGCTAAAATGCGTGATGGGCAGTTAGTCCAAGATCATTGTTTAATGATGATCAAGGACTTGGAAGAGCTTGAGAAGCTCAGAGTGAAGTTGGACCTAGATCTATAGAATGATATAATTTTGCAATCTTTGATTGATGCATATGGACAGTTCATCATGAACTACCATATGCATAAACTTTAAAATTTTCTGACCGAGCTTATGAACATGCTGGTTACTACTGAGCATTCTATGAAAGGTTTTAAAGGCTTAGTGCTTGCTATGGATCGGACTTCTTCCAAGAGAAAGTCTTTTGGAAAGAAGAAGAAGTCTGTGAAAAAGTAGAAGATAGAAGAAGGAAAGAAGAAAAAGGCAGAGCTGAAGAAGAAGGCCGCTAACAAAGAAAAGTATTTTCATTGCAACAATGACGACCATTGGAAGCGAAACTGTCCTACTTACCTGGCCACCCTAAAGAATAATAAGGAGGCAGGTCCTTCTGGAGGTATGCTCATTATTGAGTCTAACCTTATGATTTCTTCTGCATCTAGTTGGATGCTTGACTCTAGTTCTAGTGCTCATTTATGCACCTCCATGCAGGATCTTAAGGATAGCAGGAGGCTAAGGGATAGTGAGATGATCCTAAGTGTCGAAAATGGAGCAAGAGTTGCTACCATAGCGGTGGAAACATATCCTCTTCGACTACCATCTGGTTTAGACTTAGTTTTAAAAGATTGTTATTATGTGCCTGCAGCAAGCAGGAATTTAATTTCTATTTCATGCCTAGCACTAGAAGGCTATGTAATTAGTTTTCTTAAGGACCATTGTAACATTCTTTATGAAAGAAATAAAATTGCAAGTGGTTTCCTTATTAATGATCTTTATCAGTTACATATTAATATATCTATTTTTAATATCGAGCAAAATGTGAATGCTATGAAATGACCTAGGGATAGTCCAAATGATAGGTATCTATGTCACCTAAGACTAGGTCATATAGCAGAAGGTAGGATTAACAAATTAGAAAAAATCGAGCTATTGAGTCTATTGACTTTCGAGTCATATCCAATTTATAAATCTTGCCTTCATGGCAAAATGACTGAGCTTCCTTTTGTAGGACATGAGGAAAGAGCCATGGATCTTCTTGCCCTAGTACATACTGATGTGTGCAGCCCATTTGATGTGCCGGCTAGAGGCAATTTTGTCTACTTCATTACCTTTACCAATGATCTATCTAGGTATGGGTATGCGTATCTTATGAGACATAAGTCTGAAGCTTTTGAAAAGTTTAAGGAATTCAGACATGAAGTAGAAAAACAAATTGAAAAATCGATTAAGGTTCTTCAATTAGATCGAGGAGGTGAATACCTTAGTCAAAAATTTCTGAACTATCTCAAGAAAAATGGCATAGTCTCTCAATGGACTCCATCTGAAATATCTCAACTCAATGGGGTTTCAGAATGGAGGAACCGGATCCTATTAGATATGATCTGATCTATGATGAGCTTCACAGACCTTCCCGATTATCTTTGGAGATACTCTTTGTTAACTATAATATATTTACTGAATAGGGTTCCTTCTAAAATCATTCCTACCACACCGTATAAGATATGGCATGGTAAGAAATTAAGTCTGAGTCATCTTAGAATTTGGGATTGTCCGGCTCATGTCAAAAGACAACAAACAGACAAGTTAGACTTCAGATCCTTTAGAGCTCAATTTATAAGATATCTTAAAGAATCATTACGATATTATTTCTACATTCTAGAAGATCACAATGTGATTGTGAGTCGACATGCCATCTTTTTTGAAAAATAGTTTATTCAAGATAGCGGCATTGGAAAGCAGATCAAGCTCGATGAGAAAGTCTCACAAGAGTAACGAGCTAAGGACCAAATGGAACCAAATTAGGTAGAGCCAACATAATCACTACCTCCTCCACCTCGTAGATCGAAAAGAGTTTTCCATCCTCCTGAGAGGTACTTAGATACCATTTCAGAGAAAGTAGAGAAAATGTTGCTCAAGGTAATGGGGTTCATGGTGATGATTCCAAAACCTATAATAAGGCAATATCGGATATCGACTCCGAGAAATGGCTAGAGGCAATGAAGTTCAGAAATTGACTCGATGCACTCAAACCAAGTCTGGACCTTGGTAGATCCACCAGAAGGTATAGTACCTATTGGGTGTAAATGGATCTACAAGAGAAAGATTGGTGCAGATGGAAATGTGGAGACATTCAAAGCTAGATTAGTGGCAAAAGGTTATAGTCAGCACGAAGGCATTGACTATCAGGATACCTTTTTCGTCAGTAGCTATGCTAAAATCCATTCACACATTGCTTGCTGTTGCAGCCTATTTCAATTATGAAATATGGCAAATGGATGTGAAAATGGCATTCTTAAATGGATATCTTGAGGAAGATATCTATATGGAATAGCGCTAGGTTTCACATCCAGTGATGCTGATCACAAGGTATGCAAGCTGCAAAGGTCCATATATGGACTTAAGCAAGCATCTCGGAGCTGGAACACTCATTTTAATGATGTGATCAAAATTGTTTGGTTTCATCAAAAATGAAGGAGGAGCCATGTATCTTCAAAAAAGTCAGTGGGAGCGCTGTTGTCTTCCTCGTATTGTACGTGGATGACATCCTCCTTATTGGGAATGATATTCCCATGTTGACCATAGTTAAAATATGGTTATCTAAAGAATTCTCCATGAAAGACCTAGGAGAAGCATCCTTTATTCTAGGAATTAAGGTCTATAGAGATAGACCGAATAGGATGCTAGGACTTTCACAGAAGATGTACATAGAGGAAGTGCTAAAGAGGTTTAGCATGAAAAACTCTAAGAAAAGATTAGTATCCTTCAGACATGGTATTCATCTTTCCAAGAAGATGTGCCCTAGCACACCTGAGGAAATAGAACGCATGAGCAAGATCCCTTATGCTTCAGCAATAGGGAGCCTTATGTATGCCATGTTATGTACACGATTTGATATAGCCCATGCTGTGAGTGTCACGAGCAGATATCAGTCGAATCCAAGTGAAGAACACTGGACTTCTATGAAATGTATCCTTAAGTACTTAAAAAGAACTAAGGATATATTATTGATCTTTGGTAATGGAAAACTCCAAGTCTAAGGATATACAGACTCGAATTTTATATCCGATGTAGATGATCGAAAGTTGATATTTTGGAGTTTATTTGTGTATAATGGTGGTGCTGTTAGTTGGAAGAGTTTCAAGCAAACTATGATAGCGGATTCCACCATGAAAGCATAATACATTGCTGCATCAGAAGATGTGAAGGAGGCATTCTAGTATAAGAAGTTTGCTGTAGAGATCAGAGTGATGCCATTAGATGCTATTCCTCTATACTGCGATAATAATGGTGTCATAGCTTTAGCTAAAGAGCCAAGGTTTCATCAGAAATCCAAGCACATTGAGCGACGATACCACCTCATCCATGATTACCTCGAGAAAGGATACGTTGAGGCTAAGAGAGTTGACTCCGCAGACAATGTGACGGATTTGCTTACAAAGTCATTGGGCCAACAAAAGATTGAAGCCCATCTTGAGAAGATGGGACTTAGATTTATAGCCAATTAGCTTTAGGTCAAGTGGGAGATTGTTAGATATGTGTGTCCTAGAAGTCAGAATTGGATGACACTTGTAATACACTTCTAGGAGCAAAATTATAATTTTGACTATAAATAATAAAATGGGTTATTTTCTATCATAAATATGTATTTAGTGTCTGTGATACATCCCTTAAGTTAATGGTAATGATAATTCTTATTTTCAAGAGTTAAAAATTTAAGACAAAAATTTTTATTTATTAACTCATAAAATGCTCTCGATCATAGAATCATCATGAGGATGATAATTGATCCGGAAGGTTGGTGTACAATTACTTTTTTATAGTAGATGAGTCTTTTATCTACGGTGTAGAGACACTGGAGCAAGAGTATAGGTACTCATTAGAGAACAAGGGCACTGAGGTGCCCTGAGGTGCATCGATAGTTCATCTTGAGGGTGTTATAGTTTGACAACACCATGACTTGATCTCCTAGCCATTCAGAATCCTGAGGTGTATGTTGGCTATAGCATGTTCATTGTAGGAATTGGATTGCACCAAGAAAGAATCTATCTACCTCGGTGGATGAGAAGCAGCCCTATGATAACATGAGAATTAAGTCCATAAGCCCATGGCCATGGTAGAGTGAAATAATAGAAAGAATTTCTATTAAGGTTTTCACATCGGACTTGAATCGAATGATTAAATCATATGATAGAAATTAGGGTTTGACGAGTTCACCTTAACCCTAATCTGATCGGGGCTCAAGATAGAAGAACTTAATCACACAAGTAGCTGCACCAAGAGGTTCATTTTCAGTTTTGATGGGTTGCCACCATATACTGCTAGGTGTCACTGATGGATTTTGGGAGCAATTAGAATGATTTAGATGATCGATCATTCTAGTTGTCTAAATCAGAAGAGTTCTGATCCATCGAAAGGAGTTTCGATGATGTCGATGATAGAGATCATGACATATCCCATTACCATATAGAATTGAATCTAACTGGATCATACAAATAAGAGTTTGAATCTAAATATCATCAATTGGACTAATCCAGTTCAATTGATTTGAATTAGATTCAATTAGGTTCAAGAAAATCGTGCTAGCATACGATTGAGCCTAACGTTCTCCTTCTACTATCATTAAAAGTTGTCTCAACTAAGCCAAATATGTTTATGCTCACTCAGATATCTTTGCTTGGTCTGACTGAAGCTTGTCCAGGTCAGAAAAGGATTGTCTTAATTTATGAGATAAATTTGAGACAATACCTGCCATTTTTCATCACCTGCTAATTCTTGTCTTTTGATTTTGGTCAAACATTAACCTTTAACCCTTGGACATCTGCCCATATATCATGCACCCATAGGAGAGCAGATAGAAGCTTGTCCCCTTGCTAGAAATTAGAAATGATGGGGTGCACGCCTCTGGATAGGGACGATTGGAGTCCCATATGGATGGGACTCCAGGTTGCTTCATTGAATCAACTTAGGAAGGCGCCTAAGACTCAGTTTTGACCAGTCTTGGTGCCACCTAAGGATGAATTGAAGGGGATCTCATCTAATTGGATCAGATGATGTCATCCACTAATCATATTTTGATCTAATTGCATGAAGCAACGTGATTGGCTGGGATGATGTGGCACTGCATGGCGCAGCAGGATCTATATAAACTCTATCTGTGCCCAACTTTTACATAGTTCTCTCTTAGCCCATGCCCCAAGGCTGCCCCTCTCCCATCTCTATGCCATCTTCTAGTTCTCTCTCTCCTCTCCACGCCCAAGGAAAGTTGGATTCCAATTTGGTGCGATCCAGGCAAGAGGAAGCTGACGAGAAAGGAAGAAAGCAGTACTGCTGCAGAGACGACTGCTGACTTTAGAAGAAGTTTTGAAGATCCTCCAAATTAGATTCAGATTTGATATTTGGAGAAGTCAAAAAAAAGGAGAAGATCTTCAGATCCAATCCGAGTAGATACCGATAGAGGTCAGACACTTATATGGCTAGATTCAGAACCTCAGACAATCAGTATGATCATCATAGGATAATCTGATTACCTAATAAAAGGTATAAATTAAGTTAAATTAAATTTATTTTTATTTTATTCTTTTAGATCTATAAAATCAGATCTGAAACATCTCATATCTAATTTGTATACATGAGAGAAATTTTTAAAATATCTCTCTTGATCCGATCAAATCTAAACGAACCTGATCCGAGAAATCAATATTTTTTCTTCAATTTCTTATACTGTATATAAATGATACTCTCTTAATCAAAAATGGCATTCCTAAACTGCAAGGAATAAAAATATAATTATCATCTTAGTTCTTCATGAAGAACTTGGGTGAAGCATTCTACATTCTAGGGATAAAGATCTATAGGAATAGACCTAAAAAGATGCTTGGATTATTCCAGTCCACGTATATAGATACTATGCTAAAAAGATTCAGTATGGAGAATTTCAAGAAAGGCTATCTTTCGATAGGCCATAGAATTACTCTCTTTAAAAAGGATTATCAGACAACTGCTAAAAAAAGAGAGCGTATGAGTAGAATTCTATATGCTTCAGTAATGTGATCTATCATATATGCCATAATATATATGAGATCAGATGTGGCATACTCACTAGGAGTAATGGGTAGATACCAATCTAATCTAGGGGAGAACCATTGGAAGGTGGTGTAAATCATCCTTAAGTATTTGAAAATACTAAGGACTAATGGCTGATCTATGGTGAGTCAGATCTAAAATTTATGGGGTTTACAGACTCTAGCTTTTAATTTGATCATGATGATAGTAAGAATGTGTCGAGTTATGTTTTTATCCAGAATGGTGGAGCCATCTATTGGAAGAATTTCAAGCAGCATACTGTGGCAGACTCAGTATGCAAGAAGGAGTATGTCATGGCATCCGATGCTGTAAAGAAAGCTATGTGGCTGAGAAAGTTCAACACTGAGCTCAGAGTAGTATTCTCTCTAGATGGTCCAATCTTACTTTACCAATGACAATACTGGAGTAATTGCTCAGATGAAGGAACCAAAGGCACACCAGTGAACGAAGCACATACTGCACCGCTACCATCTAATCTGGGAGATCATGGATCGAGGTGACATCGATCTTCAAAAAATTGATAGAAAGAAGAACCTAGTTGTCCCCTCACTAAAGCTTTGGTGGTAAAGGAAGTCGACAACCACAATTCAAAAATGGATATTAGCTACTATATCGAGTAGCTTTAGTGAAGGAAAAAGACTGGTTTTCTTGCCACAGGATCAATCTAATTGAATCAAATTTGTAGTAGAATTTTTAAAACTTTTTTATGATCTTTTTTAGATCTAAGAGTTCTTATATCTAATTAGATAGATCTAAAAATAAAAATAGAATAAATATAGTAATAACATTTATCATCTGATTGGATGAACTCTTCACCCGCAGTGATGATTTGATGTTGATCCAAGATTCCAATCTAAGCCATACACGTGTCTGACCTCTATCAGTATCCACTTAGATTATATCTAGAAGTCTCCTCCTTCTGGATCTAATCTCAAAAGATTAGATCTGGAATCAAACGGGGATGCCTTCGAATTGATCTTCGATGATAGCACTTTCATCTCTCGATCCAGGAACTAGTCACGCAGCTTTGCAGGATCAGAGATTTAACTTTTGACCTATAATTTTTTCCAACCTTTTTGGGTGTGGAAGATGGAGAGGAGTAGAGGAGGGAGCCATGGAGATGAACAAAAGGGCAGGGCTTCGCCGTACAGAACTATGATGCGAAACAGCTTGCATAGGGCCTAATTTATAGACCTAGGTGCCACCTTGAAGTCTTGGAGCTTTAAGCAACTAAATTGCTTAAAGCAGAAGGTCTCCCAATCTGATCTCCATGCCCCACACTATTCTTCTTCTGATTTTGTCACACAAACACTAAGAAAATGGCATGGAGATGGGAGGAGAAAGATGGTTTGGCGCAAGCCTCTTATCTCTAGGTATTTGAATCAAATTCAAAAGTTTGATGGATTTGAATGGGACTCCCTACCTTATCTATATGGGGTGCATAGCCAAGGGAGACGTACACCCATTTCCTCTTCATGGAATGCCTGGGGGTGTGTGCCCCTAGAAAATCTTCAGGGGGCACAAGCCCCCTATGCTTCAATTCCTACATACGGGTCAACCTTTAACCCTTGCCTTATTTTCATCTTATGGGATTTTGGATAAGCCCTTTTCAAGTCCCATCTAATAGAATTAGGATAAGTCCTAACCAAGTTAGGATAAGCCTTGATCAAGCTAGGACTAGGTCCAGTCAGATCAAGATAAATCCCTATAAAGTATTCGAGAGAGCCTTGTCCAAATTTCATCTCATGATTTTAGGACAAGCCCTGATTTGGTTAACACAACCCATATCCTGTTCCCATCTTATGAGATTTAAGACAAGCCCATTTCTTTTAGGACAATCCTTGAATAGGCTAGGATAAGGTTTAGTTTGATCAAGACAAAACCATACAGGGCTCTTGGATGAGCCTTATCCAAATTTCATCTCATGATTTTAAGACAAGCCCTGATCTTATCAGGACAAGCCTTATCTTAATCAGGACAAGCCTATTCTGACCAAGACAAGCTTCAGTCAGATCAGGATAAATCCATACAAGGCTTTCAAATGAACCAAATCTAATTTAGTTCAGTCGAGATGAACCAAAATGATGACAGAAGGAGAATATTAGGCTCAATCATGTGGTAGCACGATTTTCTTGAACCTAATTGGATCTAATCTGAATCAATCAAACTTGGTTAGCCTAATTGATGACATCCAGACCCAAACCATTGTTTGTGTGCTCCAATTAAGTTTAATTCTATATGGTAATGGGATATACCATGATCTCCATCATCGACATCATCGAAACATCTTTTGATGGATCAAAACTCTTTCGATTCACCCAATTAGATTTGTTGATCATCAAGACAACTTTAATTGATTCCAAAATCCACCAGTGATACCTAGCAATATATGGTGGCAACCCATCAAAATCGAATAGCAAACCTCTCAGTGCACCTATCTATATGATTGGGTTCTTCTATGTTGAGTTCCGACGGGATTAGGGTTAAGGTAAACTCGTCAAACCCAACACCCATCATATAAATGAATCATTCAATTCGAGTCCAATGTCAAATCCTAATAGAAATCTCTTCTTATTATTTCACACTATCATGGCCATGGATTTTAGAACTTGATCTCATGATCATCATAGGACTACTTCTCTACCAAGGTTGATAGATCCCATCTTGGTGTGATCTAATTTCTATAATGAACATGCTATAGCCAACATACACCTCAAGATTTCGAATGACTAGGAGATCAAGTTATGGTGTAGTCAAATTATAACATCCTCAAGGTGAACTACCAATGCACATCAGATCAAAGAACTATACACATGACTGCAGCATCAAGCTAGTCATCGATGAGAAGGTAGACTCTCTTATGATTGCTCGAGATGGTCACACTCAATATCCTTGTTCTTAACAAGTACCTATACTCTTACTTCAGTATCTCCACACCATAGACTCAAGACTCATCCATCCTAGGAAAGCGATCGTACAATAATCTTCCAGATCGATCACCATCCTTGTGATGATCCTACGATCGAGAGTAATTTATGAATTAATTATGATAACATATGCCTTAAATTCTCAACTCTTGAGAATATGTGTTATCATGCCCATTAACTCAATTGATATATCACAGACACTTTATACATAATGTGATAAAATAAAATAACTTTTTTTATTAATTTTAAGTTAAAATTATGAAAATACTCCTAGAAAGTATTTTATAAGTGTCGACCAATTTGGCTTCTAGAGCACACATCTAACAAACTCCCACTTGACCTAAAGCCAATTGGCTACAAATCTAAATCCCATCTTCTCAAGGTAAGCTTCGATCTTTTGCTAGCCTAAAAGCTTCGTTAGTGGGTCAACTATATTGTTTGTGGTGTTGACTCTCTTAACCTTAATGTATCTCTTCTCTAGATAATCACGGATAAGGTGAAAATGTTGCTCGATGTGCATTGATGAAGTCTGCCATTATAGTCTGCTTGAAACTCTTCTAGCTAATAGCACCATCTTTGCATGAGAACAGACTTTTAGATGTCAATTTTTGATCATCTATGTCAGACATAAAGTCTAAGTCTACATCTTCCTGAAGATGGAGTTACTATGTTGAACCTCTTCATCACCTCCTTTATGTCCATATTCTGTGAGAGACCCAACATCCTCATCGATCTATCCCTATAGACCTTAATTCCCAAAGTGAGGGATGCTTCTTCTAGGTCATTCATAGAAAACTCCTTAGATAACCATACTTAGACTGAGGTCAACATGAAAATATTATTTTCAATTAGAAGGATATCATCCACGTACAGTACAAGAAAGACAACAGTGCTCCTACTGATCTTTTAAATACACAAGACTCCTCATTTTTTATGAAATTAGATGATTTGATCACATCATTAAAATAAGTATTCCAGCTTCGAGATGCTTGCTTAAGTCCATGATGGATCTTTGCAGCTTGCAGATCTTATGATCATTACCACTGGATGTGAAATCAAGCGATTATTCCATATAAATATCTTTCTCAAGATATCCATTCATGAATGTCATTTCAATGTCCATCTGCCATATTTCATAATAGGCTACAATCATAAGTAATGTGTGGACGAATTTTAGCATGACCACTGGCGAGAAGGTATCCTGATAGTCAATGCTTTCGAGCTGACTATATCCTTTCACCACTAGCCTAGCCTTGAATGTCTCTACATTTCCATCTATATATATCTTTCTCTTGAAGATCCATTTATACCTAATAGATACTATATCTTTAGGTGGATCTACCAAGGTCCAGACTTGGTTCGAGTGCACTAAGTCAATTTTTGACTTCATTGCCTCTAACCATTTCTTGGAGTTGATATCTGATATCGTCTCATCATAGATTTTGGGATCATCTCCATGAACCTCATTTTTCATGAGGAACATTTTCTCTACATCCTCTAAAATAGTACCTAAGTACATCTCAGGAGGATGAAAAATCCTATTTAACCTATGAGGTGGAGGAGGTAGTGTTAGGGTTGGCTTAGACTAACTGGATTCCTCAGGTTCCTTGGCTCGTTGCTCTTCGAAGACTTTCTCCTCGAGCCTAATCTATCTTCTAATGCCACCATCTTGAATAAATTATTTTTCAATAAAAATGGCATGTCAACTCACAATCATATTATGGTCTTCTAGAAGATAGAAATAATATCCTAACAACTCTTTAGGATAACAAATAAAACTAGCTCTAAAGGACCTAGACTCTAATTTGTCTGCCTACTATTGCTTGACATGAGCTGGACAATCCCAAATTCTAAGATGACTCAGACTTGGCTTCTTACTATGCCATATCTCATACGATATAGTACGAACAATTTTAGAGGAAATCCTATTTAGTAGGTAAATTGCTATCATTAAGCTATGTCTCTAAAAAAATTAGGGAAGATCCATGAAGCTCATCATGGATCAAACCATATCTAATATGATTCAGTTTCTCCATTTTGAAACCTCGTTGAGTTAAGGCATTCCAGGTGGAGTCTATTATGAGATTATGCCATTATCTTTAAGGTAGTCTAAAAATTTTCGACTAAGACATTCACCTCCTCGATCTGAGCGAAGAACCTTAATGGGCTTTCCAGTTTGTTTTTCGACTTTATGTCTAAATTTTTTGAACTTTTTAAAGACTTCAGACTTGTGTTGCATCAGATACACATATCCATACCAAGATAGATCATTGATAATGAAGTAGACATAATTGCCTCTAGTCGACACATCGAATTGGCCGTACACATCTATATATACCAGGGCAAGTAGGTCTGTGGCCCTTTCCCCATGTCCTGCAAAAGAGAGCTTGGTCATTTTATCTTAAAAGCATGATTGATAAATTGGATATGACTCGAAAGCCAACGAACCCATTAGTCTGAATTTCTCTAATTTGTTAATCATCTCTTCAGGTATATGACCTAGCCTAAGGTGCCATAGATACCTTTCATTGATACAATCCCTAGATCATTTTGATCCTCCTTCCATCTTATTCTTTGGGCTGGTCAGGTATGCAGGTAGTTCTATTTTCAATGGCCATCGATATTGTAATGAAAATATTTTTCTTTGTTTGCAGTCTTCTTCTTTGGTTCTACCTTATTCTTCTTTCTGCTTCTTTGTAGACTTTTTCTTCTTTCTAAAAGACTTTCTCTTAGAAGAAGTCCGCTCCATAATAAGAATGAGCCCTTTGAACCCTTCAAAGTCTATTAGTGGTAACCAACATATTTATTAACTCAGCCAAGGTGTAATAGAGCTTATTCATATAAAAGTTTATGTTGAACTGCCCATACGAATCACTCTAGGACTGCAAGATCAAATCAATCTATAGATCCTTATTCTTCAAGACACCAAGCTTCTCAAGCTCTTCTAAGTCCTTGATCATTACTAAGCAATGATCTTTGACTGATTACCCATCATGCATATGCACCCTAAAGAGTGTTCTTGAGACTTGATAACGTGCTGCACTACTTTGTTCACCAAACAACTTTTATAGGTGAGCTAACATTTGACGTGTAGTCTTAATATCTCCATGTTGGTGCTGCAACTCATTAGACATTGAGCCCAATATGCAGCACCTTATCTTATTATCATCATTCAACCATTTTTTATGAGATGCTCTCTAATCTGCGGTAGAACATACTGGTAAAGTGGAGGGATCCTGATCCAATACATAGGTTAGCTTTTTTGAACTTAAAATAATTTTGAAGTTTCTTAGCCAATCCTTGTTATTAGGTCTGGTTAGTCTGTGGATATTTAAGATTTGGGCTAGGGGGTTAGACATAGACTTTTTCTTGTAGAGAGTCAAAGTTTCTAGTTAAACTTATAATTTGACTTGACCAATTTATTTAGAAGTTTTATTTTTAAACAAATTAGGCTTTCACTATTTTCTTGGATCCCTGCGCTCCTTTGGTAGTGATGCAAAAATCTCCACGATCAAAAATTTTTAGTAGATGGTGCGGTCCTATCGATTGGCTCACCACCTCACCTAATAGTTATTGATGATGGGTCAGCCGATGGATGGACAACTCTTGTTTAATGATTCTCTAATCATGGTGCACCCAAACTTAGTCTCTAATTCATGAAGCTCACCATGCCTAGAATATTGCTCCATTCCTTAGTAAGTCAGATCCACCATTTGCATAAACTGAATTTTTGATTGGGACCCTTACCATATTCAGTATATTGAGCCTAACCCATCCTTCAATCTCTAGCATCCTATGCCTAATAGATATGGTTGCATCTTTCTAGTGCAATTGAACTACTGTATCCAGTCGAGAACAATCAACCTCGAAAAGGGCCCACACATCTAAAATGGTGGAAGACCTATGACTTAATATTTTCTTAGAAAGATTTGATTTAAGTCTCTCAGACTCAACTTAGTCATAGTAATTATGACTAACCTAGTGGCATGGGTTAGCTCAAATCGTTAGCCATCTCAAATTAGAACTGGATCGACCCAATCAACCAGGTAAGTAAGATCGGTGGGAGGAATGTGCCATTAACTCGCTGTGAATGCATTCAGGTCAAGTAGCTTCCAATTAATGACCACCGATTGTATCTACTATACTTATCTTAGACACCGACTTGTCTGACCAAAATTGATTGGATTAGCCTACAATCCAGACTCAAATCATGAAGCCAAATTAGGTCTTAACTTGATCAACCATATGTGATTGTGAGTCGACCTTGACCAAGACTTACATCTAATGGGCTGGTCAAAACTAAGCACTTTTGATCCCACCTAACTAACTCTTAATTTGGTTTGATCAACCGCTTGACCTAATTGAGCTACCCACATTCGAACCCATGTTTTATGAAGGTATCTTAAATCTAAAAATTCATAATTTTTAGATCTAATTGATTTCATAAACTTAATTCTTAATTAAGTCCAAGGGTTCATAAACAAAATACATCAAAAATCGTAGAATTTCAAAATCTAGAATTTTGCAGAAAAATAAGTTTTGATTTTTTATTAAGGACAAATGTACAGCATCCCTACATGCCATAAGAGCATCCCATCGAATGGAAAGAAAGAATCTTTAAACCCTTCTTACTCTTATGACTAGACGGCCAAGGAGAATGTCTTAATCAGAAATATCATTTATACTATAAAACTATTAAATCTAAAGCATATAACTATTACATAATTTAAGATCTAATCTATACATATTTTGCATACATCTTATGTATCATATTTAAATAAATATATGCATGTTTCAGATCTGATTATATCTAATATAATATCTAAAAATAAAATCCTAGATGATCATATCATAAAAATTTTATTCTAGATAATTTATTGCATAGAACAATAGAACTAGTTTAGATATGCATCACATATATCGCATATATAATTTTTTTAAATTTAATGTACTAATTTTAGATCTGATTACATCTAATGTAACATCTAAAATCTAAATTATTAGATCATAAAAAAATAATAAAATTAGATCAAATCAAAATAGATCTAGAACTGCAAACCTGTATCTACAGATCTAGTCTAGACATGCATCGCATATGTCATATATATGAGAATTTTAAATACATCTATTTATTTTAGATATAATTACATCACATGTAATATCTAAAAATTAAATAATCAGTTCATTAGAAATAATTTTTAGATCTAATCGAATCATAATCTTGAAGTTGTTAACCTGGCTCTAATACCAATTGAAGAAAAAAGACTAGTTTTTCTGCCGCAGGATCGATCTGATTGGATCAGATTTGTAGTAAAATTTTTAAAACCTTTTCTATGATTCTGATTAGATCTAAGAGTTTTTAGATCTAGTTAGATAGATCTAAAAATAAAAATAAAAATAGAATAAATATAGTGATAATATTTATCACCTGATTGGATGAACTCTTCACCCCTAGTGATGATCTGATATTGATCCAAGGTTCCGATCTAAGCTGCGCACGTGATCAGCCTCTACTAGTATCCACTTGGATCAGATCTAGAAGTCTCCTCCTACTAGATCTTATCTTAAAAGATTAGATCTAGAATCAAATGGGGATGCCTTCGAATCGATCTTCAACGATAGCACTTTCATCTCTCGATCTAGGAACAGTCACACAGCTTTGTAGGATCAAAGACTCAACTTTTGATCTCTAATTTTTTTCCAATCTTTTTGGGTGTGAAAGAGGGAAAGGAGTAGAGGAGGGAGGCATGGAGATGATCAAAGGGGCAGGGCTTTGCCGTATAAAAACTACGATGCAAAATAGCTCGCGTAGGGCCCAATTTATAGACATAGGCACCACCCTGGAGTCTTGGAGCTTTAAGCAACTAAATTGCTTAAAGCAGAAGGACTTCCAATCTGATCTCCATGTCCCACACCATTTTTCTTCTAATTTTGTCAAACAAAACACTAAGAAAATGGCATGGAGATGGAAGAAAAAAGATGGTTTGGCTCAAGCCTCTTATCTCCAAGTATTTGAATCAAATTCAAAAGTTTGATCCATTCAAATCTTATTTGAATGGGACTCCCTACCTTATCTATATCGGGCACATGGCCAAGGAGGGATGTGCACCCATTTCCTCTTCATGGAATGCCTGGGGGCATGCGCCCCTAAAAAATATTCAGGGGGTGCATGCCCCCTATCCTCTAATTCCTGCATACGGGTCAACCTTTGACCCTTATCTTATTCCCATTGAAGGAACCAGATCTAGAGTTTCAAAACTAGATCTTGAAACATTTTCAAGATCAGATAGTGAAAGACTAAAATTAATCAAAATTAATTTTTAGTACCAGAGAATATCCTGGATCTAATGTCCTATTACATGATTATGGCATGACATTAAATCATAAATTAAACATAAGAAAGAAAATAAAACATGTTGATCATATCAACATGCATCTATACTACATCAAATATAGATATGTAGATTAGATCAAATCTGTTACCTATGCAAGTTAGACATTCTAACTTACTGATTCAAGCTTGAGGATGATGTTATGAGCCACACATACATCTGACCTCTAGGAGTCATCCACATGAGCCCACGAACTACGATCAAAAGTCTTACGTAGGAAATCAGCACAGTATGCTAGTACTATGCTGATCCTTCTTCGATAGTCGATCTAGTGCTTTCTTCTTTTGGATTTGGACTCTTCCAAAAATGAGAGAAAGGAGAAGAGATTATAGATCTGAGGCACACTCAAATAATCTCAAAAAGAAGGAAAAGAGATGAACAAGACAACCCTAAAAGATGACCCTCTTCTTCTTCTCTATTCTCTCACCTAGACACCTACTTTAGTGTCTATGAAATCCCCATGCTCCAATACTCTTTCTTCCTGATTTTCACATGCCCCAAAGGCCTCTCAATGGTCAAGAACATGCCCAAAAATCAGCCCAAAATTTATCCTATATAGATAGATATAGAGAAGTCCTTGTTGGGTCAAACTCTTAGACTAAGAAAGACTAAAATAAGCAACTAGTTGGGGCGCCCAACACTTGGGCGCCTCCTCCTAAGTTTTAGGCATGGACCACCTAATATTTTCATACAAAATTCCTCTCTTTCCACTGAACAAAAAGGGAAAAAAAGGGGAGAGGAGGGCGGCATGCATGAGAGGAGTTTTTGTTTCCTAAAACTCCATCCAAGAAAAAATTCAAATCATATTCAAACTTCCTCCTTTGACCTGATCCATAACAAATTGCCATATTAGAAAGAAAGGGAGAGAAGGGAAGGGCATGAGATACCTGGGAGAGGGGGTTTTTGTCACACAAAATAGAGGGAATGGGCATGGGGCATTGGGACTAAGGTGGCGTAAGGAGGAAAGATCCTAGTCTCACTAGGATTCTTATTTTGACTTGGTCAAACATAGTTTCTCAAACCAAGTCAAACCAAAATTAATTCAACCCAATTGAATTAGGTCCTAAACTAATTAAAAACTTATTTAAATTAGATTAGATTAAATTAAATTTTGATTTAATTTTTTAATCAAATTAGAAAATTGGGTTGACTCAAGTCCAAGTTGAACTAGATCTAGTTCTTTCTTGCACTTGGCTTATCCAATAAACTAAATAAATTTGATCTAATCAAGCCCAATCTAAATTTAATTAAATCATATTTAATTAAACTTAATCTCAATCCTCTAATTTAATCAAATTAAGCCAATTAGCAATCGAACTGCTAATCAATCCTCCTGTAACACTTGCACTAGGTTAAACATCAATCATTTTGATTGTTTAACCTTAGAACGATTGTTAATCATTGATCAACTATTCAATTAGATTGTGAACTCTAATGTGTGTGACCTTGATAGATACGCGATGTTGTCGTTAAGACACCGTGTTTATCAGTTTAATCCGACTTCTTAAAATCATTAAAAATGCATAGATAGTAGTGAGTCGGGTCGAATCCATTGGGAAGGTAGTATTTTTAGATTTAAAATCTTTAATTTTTGAAAAGAAAATGAGAAGAGTTTTGGGATCAAAAATGAAGTCAAAAAATAAAAAGTGAAAATTAAAAGGTGCAGAAATTTAAACTTGGTACTAAGATCTACTAGTTAGATCTTCGCATCTACTTGCAAAGCAATAATTTAAAGTATAGAAATTAAATTGCAATAAAAATAAAAAGTAAAAAATTAAAGTGCAAAAATAAAATTTTTATTAATTAAAATTTTAAAATTTAAATACATGGAATTTAAAAAGAATAAAATAGCCTAATCTCTGATCTTGGATCGGCATTGGCAGAAAGATGGTGTAGAAGCTCAACTCTTCTTCTCGGCATCCGTTGCTTTGAAGCAGCCTTTAACCCATAGCCTGGCTTAGCCCTGTACCAAAGCTTCACCTTGATTGGAGATGTTGATTTCTGGTGGCCTGAGATTCTTTTTATAGAGCTAGGAGGGCTGGATATTTTTTTCTAAAGGCAATATGGGACTAATAGCCTTTGTAATCATCAAAATATAAAGAAATTTCAAATAAAATTTGAATCAAAATAGCTCTGATATGACTCTGGATAAATCTGGATAAAATCCAGCCATTCAATAGAAATCCAATGGTCCAAAAATCATCAAAATCGGATGCAGATCAGCCTAGATCAGGTCGGATTAAATTTCTGACCGTTGGATTGCGCTTGATGGAGGAAATCTGGCCGCAAATTGTGCTTCGAGAGTCTTGATCATCGTCGGGAGCATTCTGGACCATCAGATCAAAGCCTGAAATCGAGCGCTGCCATTCGATGGTGATCCGAGTGAAATCTGATAATTGAAAAAAATGCTGCAACCACAGCCGTCCGATCCTTGACCGCAAACAACCCACCATCCGTCCATGATCGCGCAATTTACTGTTCCCATGGACCGCGTGGACCGGCCTACATCATGCACACCGCAACCAATCAGCACCCTTTATTGACCAATGAAAAGACTGAAATTACCCTTGTGAGCCATGATAAATTTCCTGTAAGCCCTTTAGGGGTCTAGGTCCTACCACGTGGCAAGGCTCTGATTCGCCTGGTGTCTGTTGAGCTGGCGGTCTACACTATGTAGTAGACCGACTGATGGCTTCTTAGCTTGAGTCGGTTAGCGTGGATGGCTTGGCAAATTGGCTTGGTCAGCTTGGCTCGGTGCGTCTGGACGTACCAGCTGTTGCGGCGTGGCAGCTTGACTTGCGGAGCCGGCTGAGCCGTTTTCTTTTTTTATTTAAATTTTATTTATTTTATTTCTTTAAAAATTCATATCTTTTCTGTTTTGGCTCTATTTTATTCAAAATTTATTTTGTTATGATA
This sequence comes from Cocos nucifera, assembly GCA_006176705.1. Classification (NCBI taxonomy): domain Eukaryota; kingdom Viridiplantae; phylum Streptophyta; class Magnoliopsida; order Arecales; family Arecaceae; genus Cocos; species Cocos nucifera. The sequence goes on from QRFJ01007821.1 coordinate 29,610, forward strand.
AAAAAAATGAGCTCTTTCTATTGATAATAAAATTTTATTTTTTAATTTTTATTATTTTTTAATTAATTTTTTAATTAATAAAAATATGAATTTTTTAAAAATTATATATAAATTGATTAATAATTCTTAAAAATTAATATAAATTAATTGATAAATTAATATTTTTATTGGTGAATTTATGATGCTTATCACACCTTCCAACTTAAGCTTTGCTCGTCCTCGAGTAAAGAAAGAATTTAGTTTTAAATACCTTTTAACTTTAGAGTTTCGAATTTTACCTAAGCAATTTTCAAAATGGCCATTGATATTCAGTAGAGCTTAAATGAGACATATCATTGGGGTATTAATACTTATCAATAGAAAAATTAAGTAAAGAATATTAAATTTTTTAGAACTTTTTTTTCTAAATTATCCTACCTTTATCTCTGATTTGTCTAAACTTTCATATAGGCAAGTGTATTGCTACTTCCATCCTTCATTTATTGATTTTTATTTTTATATTGCCCACTTTTGACGTAAATATCATTGCTTACTTAGGCAACGAGATCCAGTTACTTGGTAGGAAATCAATTTTTTTTTTTTTTTTTTTTAACGTTGTACCACTATTGAGTGTCTTAACTCCTTAAGCTTTCTATTTGATCCATGTAGCGAGTCTTGGGCCAATGACTCCCAAACCAGTTGGCTTTAGGGCACTAGGTATAGAATACCCCTCGGGCTTACTAGCTCGAATCAAATAGGCTACGAGTTAAGACTAGCTTTACAACGAGCTTCTTTGCCCTTCCCACCTTTTGATGCGAAACTCAATGCTTGCTTAGGCAAAGAGGCCTGGTTACTTAATGAGAAGTACTTAAAAACTATTTTATTAAAATAAATTTGTTATATGAAGAAATGTATAGTTACCCTACACAAGCCTATAAAAAGTAGACTTTTCTTTGATGCTAGTAGAAATAATTAGAAATGCTCCAAGAAAAAAAAAATTTATATTCTAGACTTAACTCTTTATTGAATTTTCTTAATACTTGATTCCTCAATATCTCACAGATTCTCTGATCTATGCATCAATTTTCTTTTAAAAATGCTTAGTTTAATTCGATTCTTAAGCATAATCAGGTGTCTAAATACTAAATACTAACTTTTTTGAGGACTTAAAATTTTAAAATTTTTATTTTTTTCTCCCCCCCAACTTAATCAACATTGTCCTCAATGGAGAAGAAAAAAGAAAAAATAAAGGGTGTAATAAAGAACATTTAAGAATACACCTCAACACATGCCTTTGAAAATTTGAGCTCTCCCTCCAACTTATTCAAATTATCCTAAAAAAAATAAACTAAAAAGATAAATTAGATAAAAAACTAAATATTGGGTTTTCTTCCAACAAGCGCTAAGTTTACCGTCTTCAGCCAGATACAATGCAGCTCACTATCCTGTGTCGAATATTGGATTGATAAATTTTAATGATTTTAAATTATCAATCTCAGAAAGTTAATTTATAATCCCATTATTGATATATTCATTATTAATTTTAGGGATATAATTTATGATTCCATTCTCAGACCCATGTTTATTAAGAATTTCTCCTATTTGTTTTTCTAAAATACTAATGAATGGAGTTTTAGGAGTTAAGTTTGATTCAATGGGTGCTGGAATGGTGACTAAAGACTGTTTTAATTTTGGAGGTAAATTATTATGGTCTTGCTTAAATAACTCCATTGATATTTCATTACATGCCTCTTGATTTTTGTAAGAAGAACCAGCTTCTTGGGTTGAAGGGAACAGACTTTTGGGTTTATAAGTCTCGGGTAAATCATCTATTCTCTTTTCCCCTTTTTCTATCTTATTTAAACTGGAACCAGCATCCATACTAGTTCTTGGCTTGGGTTCTTCTATGTGGTTAGTCTCAGTACTAACCAGTTTCTCTAATTTTTCATTTTGGCTAGCATCAGTACTAGCCTCTCTCACCTGATCTTGGTATGGGTCCATAAGAATCCTATAGCTTTTAAGTTCAAAAATTACTTTGATATTCTCAAATTAAGGATTCTTAGGTGAGACATTAAATTGATAACTTGGTCCAGGTGATTGGTGGACATTAGGTGGGTTGTTTGAAATTGGTAGGTTGGATAGTTGATCTAGTTCTCTCCTCATATTAAACTCAACTAATTATCCAATTTGAGCTTCTAGCTTAGCAATAGATTGCTGTTGAGTCAGAATCAATTATTGAAGTTGGTTAAATTTATCATCAGCTAGATTGGTCTATTGAGGAGGTGGGTATGAAGGTTGATCCTGATGTGGTGGCTGGATAAACTGACTAGGCTGGCCATTATTATAGGTATAGTTTTGGTATTGGGGCCTATTTTGATAGTTTTGGATAGGTAAAATTTGGGTTTGAGCCTGAGTCTGTTGGGATGTCCAAGAAAAATTATGGTGGTTGCTCCAATCTGGATTATATGAATTTGAAAATGAGTCATTAATCAATTTGGAGTATCCTTGAGTAGCTTGAACTTGTTCTTGGATAAAATATGGAAACTATGCAGTCATAGGATATTCACTCACATGAGGGGTTGGGCTAGCATAGATTGAATAAATCTTCTAATAATTAGAAGATGATGTGAATTGTGCAGAAGATTGTTGACCTAGGATTAGGAGTTGATCTATTTTTTGAGCAAGAAGATCAACTTTATCTAATTTTTGGACTATTAGATTTAGATTAGCCATTTGATTATTATGTTTAATGTGAATCAACCATTCAATTAAGCTCAACTAAATCAGAAAAAGTGATTTCCTACCGTGCATGTATTAGTGCAACCCTAACATGTGATTCAAAAAAAAATTTAAAATTTTTTTTTTTATATTTTTTTATTATTTTATTATATTAAAGATTAATTATTTTATTTATTAATTAAGTTTAATTTTTTTTAATATTTTTTTAATTAGTTAAATTTAATTTTTATTTTATTTATTTTATTTTATTTTATTTTATTTTTTAGAGGAGAAAGAAAAAGAAAGAAAAAAAGTTCTAAAGAATAGGTCCTAAGAAGTCCTAGAACTAAGAAGAAAGAGAAGAATTAGGTTTAATTAGATTTAATGTTGGTTAGCAATCAAGTTGGTCAATCAATCCTGACTAAAGGTTGTCCTAGATCTAGAGAGCTTCTAACTGCCAAGGTCACCTTCAAGCCCTCCAAGTGTAGGATTAGCCAATCAACTAGCCAGGTAAGTGTGAGGTTGGTGGGAGTCCCCTCGTTGCTTGCCTTAGACATCAATTGTGCTTGGCCAGATAAGCGAACGGAACCATTTAGAAACCACCTTCCTTTGGGCCCAATCGTCCCTGAACCACTTTTCTAGACATCAGTCAAATTAACTTATCCTAACCAGATTCAACTCTTAGGATTTCTTGTCCTATTAAGCTCGAGTTCCTAGGGTTGATGTCCAATTGATTTTAATTTAAAGGCTTAGGTCAATGCAGGATGTTGGTTGGTTGTTTGTGGGCTAAGGAAGGATAATCAAATCCCCACCTTATCTTATTTAATTGGATATTGCCCTTTGTTGATTTAATATGAACATGCATAAAAAAATTTTAATTAAAGGGTTCTATGCAATTTAAACTAGATGCATGCAACTAATTGAATTCTGAAAGACTTACCTTACCTCCAGCAATCACCAAAAAATAAAAATAAAAATAAAAATAAAAATAAAAAATAAAACTAATATGATGCATGCTCTAAATAGTTGGATTTCTAATCTTATCATGAGACTTTTAATTAGGTTTAAATTGATATTTTTTAAATTAATTTAAAAATAATTAAATAATTAAATAAAAAGGAAAGAGAACTAGAATTAGAATTGATCTTACCAAGTAAAACTTCTGATTCTTTTTGTTCTTTAATCTCTTTTTCTATAAAATAATAAAAAAAATTAGCAAGCAATATTTATAAGAAAATAAAAATTTTATTTATAATTTATTTATAGAAAAATCAAAGAGATCAAAAATTTAATGTTCGTGCCTTCCCCGACAACGGCACCAAAAACTTGGTGCATTTGCCAAAATTATTTTTAATAAATCAAAGAAATTAAAATCAAAAATCAAAAATAATCCTCGATAATAGTGCCAAAAATTTGATAGGTACGCGATATTGTCGTTAAGACACCGTGTTTATCAATTTAATCCGACTTCTTAAAATCATTAAAAATGCGTAGATAGCAGTGAGTCGGGTCGAATCCACAGGAAAGGTAGTATTTTTAGATTTGAAATCTTTGATTTTTGAAAAGAAAAAGAGAAGAGTTTTGGGATCAAAAATGAAGTCGGAAAATAAAAAGTGAAAATTAAAAGGTGCAGGAATTTAAACTTGGTACTAAGATCTACTTGTTAGATCTTAGCATCTACTTGCAAAGCAATAATTTAAAGTATAGAAATTAAATTATAATAAAAATAAAAAGCAAAAAATTAAAGCATAAAAATAAATTTTTTATTAATTAAAATTTTAAAATTTAAATACATGGAATTTAAAAAGAATAAAATAGCCTGATCTCTGATCTTGGATCGGCATTGGCAGAAAGATGGTGTAGAAGCTCGGCTCTTCTTCTCGGCACCCGTTGCTTCGAAGTAGCCTTTAACCCATAGCCTGGCTTCGCCCTGTACCAAAGCTTCACCTTGATCGGAGATGTTGATTTCTGGAGGCCTGGGATTCTTTTTATAGAGCTAGGAGGGTTGGATATTTTTTTCTAAAGGCAATGTGGGACTAATAGCCTTTGTAATCGTCAAAATACAAAAAAATTTGAATAAAATTTGAATCAAAATAGCTCTGATATGACTCTGGTAAGCCTAGTGAAATCTGGCCATTCAATAGGAATCCAATGGTCCAAAAATCATAAAAATCGGATGCATATCAGCCCAGATCAGGTCGGATCAATTTCTGACCGTTGGATTGCACTTGATGGAGGAAATCTGACCGTAAATCATGCTTCGAAAATCCTGATCACCATTGGGAGCATTCTGGACCATTAGATCGAAGTTGGAATCAAGCGCTGTCGTTCGATGGTGATCCGAGTGAAATCAGCAATCGAAAAAAATGCTGACCGTCTGATCTTGACTGCAAACATCCACCACCGCACGATCGCGCGTTTATTGTTCCCATGGACCGCGTGGACTGGCTACATCATGCACCGCAACTAATCAGTGCCCTTTATTGACCAATGAAAAGACCGAAATGCCCTATGAGCCATGATGAATTTCCTATAAACCCTTTAGGGGTCTAGGTCTACCACGTGGCAGGCTCTGATTCGCTGGTGTCTGCTGAGCTAGCGGTCTACACTGTGCTATAGACCAACTGATGGCTTCTGAGCTTGAGTCGGCTAGTATGGATGGCTTGGTGCGCCGACTTGGTCAGCTTGGCTCGGCGCGTCTGGATGCACTGGCTGCTGCGGCATGGCGGCTTGACTTGCGGAGCCGACTGAGCCATTTTCTTTTTTTATTTAAATTTTATTTATTTTATTTCTTTAAAAATTCATATCTTTTTTATTTTAGCTCTGTTTTACTCAAAATTTATTTTGTTGTGATCAAAAAAATAATCTCTTTCTACTAATAATAAAATTTTATTTTTTAATTTTTATTATTTTTTAATTAATTTTTTAATTAATAAAAATATGAATTTCTCAAAAATTATATATAAATTGATTAATAATTTTTAAAAAATAATATAAATTAATTGATAAATTAATACTTTTATTGATGAATTTATGATGCTTATCAGATCTCATAGATCCGAACCTAAGTCGATAGCATAGAAATAAATTTTTATATTAATTGAAGTAACCATCTAGCAATGGTATCCGACGGTCGAATAGGTCGAATGTGTAGAATAACATCCTTAGAACCCATATGGATCTAGTTTTCATATAATTCATCTCCTTGATCAAAATGCTCATAGGATATCTCAGAGTTCAACTATCAACTCTGATAAGGTTATCCACATTGTATTTCAAAATATCAAATCTATTTGATGGATTATCCTAGCCAAGATTTTGATATATTGAAATACAGTGATACATTCTTCTCCAACTCTTGGAGTGGTCAATTTCATCTTGATCACACATCGACTTCATAATTTTTTGACTGTGCCTGAAAGCCTTCTATTACTAAATTAGAAATTCAGTTGATCTGGTACCAAAACATAGTGAGTTGCTTGTAAGTCACTAAGGTGATCTCAGGTTTAAGGGATACTTATACCTATATCCCATTAGAGACATTCTCGATAGTAGAATGCTCTAAAATTAATCATGTTTAGTGATGATATATCCCTACATCTCATCTGTATGCCATACCAGTATCTCCATACTTCTTAATTAAGAGGATAGCTAACCTATATGACATACAGTGACCTATGCTTGATAGACACTATCATTCTAATTAATAGAATATCATTTGATCGTGAATAGTTTTAAGGACTAATCGATAAATCCACTCTTTATTGAACCTAATAGTCCTAAATACTTCATCACAATAATGAAGTTCGTTAGAAGATGAAAACTTATGATGAAAATATCAAAAAATATATTTTATTAATTAATAAATTAATTACAATTATAATATAGCTCAACCATTAATAGGCTGATGATTGGCTTTGCGATATATTTTTCAACAACTCTCACTTATCCTAAAGCCACTCGGCACAGTATCTAATATCCATTTTTGACTTATGCTTGTCGAACTCCTTTATCACCAGGGTTTTACTGAAGGGGTCGGCCAGGTTCTCCTTCCTATCGATCTTCTGAAGGTCGACATCATCTTGATCCATGATCTTTCGGATCAGATGAATGTGGTATAGAATATGCTTCATCTGCTGGTGTGCCTTTGGTTCCTTCGCTTAAACTATGACATCAGAGCTATCACAGTAGAGCAAGACTGGACCATCTAGGGAGGGTGCTATTCCAAGCTCAATGATAAACTTCCTCGGCCACATAGCTTTCTTCGTGGCATCTAATATTGTGATGTACTCTACTTCACAAACAGAGTCTGCCACAGTATGCTGGTTGGAACTCTTCCAGCAGATGGCTCCACCATTCAGAGTAAAGATATATCCCGACATGCTTCTACTATTATCGTTGTTATTTTGAAAGCTAGAGTCTGTAAATCCCATAAGTTTCAGATCTGACTCATCATAAACCAACCATTGGTCCTTAGTATTTCTTAAATACTTAAGGATGGCTTTAACCACTTTCCAGTGATTTTCTCTAGGGTCAAACTGGCATCTACTTACTACTCCAAGTGAGTATGCCATGTCTGATCTCGTACATGTCATAGCATACATGATAGATCCCACTACTAAAGCATATGGAACTCTACTCGTACGCTCTCTCTCTTCAGAAGTTATCGAACAATCCTTCTTAGAGAGTGAAATTCCATGGTCTATCGAGATATAGCCCCTTTTTGAAATTTTTCATGTTGAACCTCTTCAGCATAGTATCTATGTACATCGACTAGGATAACCCAAGCATCCTTTTAGATCTATCCCTATAGATCCTTATCCTTAGGATGTAGGATGCTTCATCCAAGTCCTTTATGGAGAACTATAATAACAACCAAATTTTTATTTCCTATAGTGCAAAGATGTCATTTTCGATTAAGAGAATGTCATCTATGTACAAATAAAAAATACCACTGCTGGACTATTTATCCATTTATAAATGTAGGGCACTTTTCCATTCTTAATGAAGCCACATATTTTGATCACCTTATCAAAATGCATGCTCCAACTTCGAGATGCCTGCTTCAATCCATAAATGGATCTCTGAAGCTTGCACACCTTGGACTCATTTATGGATGTGAACCCCTTAGGTTGTATCATATACACCTCTTCAGTCAACTCTCCATTTAGGAAAGCTATCTTTACATCCATCTACCAGATCTCATAGTCTAGATGGGCACTATCGCAAGTATTATCCGAATGGATTTAAGCATTATCATAGGAAAGAATGTCTCATTATAGTCAATACCATAACGTTGATGATACCCCTTGGCAACCGGACGGACTTTATAGGTCTCCAACTTTCTATCTGCATTCCTTTTTCTTTTGAAGATCCACTTACATCCAATGGATTTAATCCCTTCGAGTGGATCAACCAATGTCCACACATCATTGACTTTCATAAACTTCATTTTGAATTTCATAGCCACAAGCCATTTCTTAGAATTGGATCTTTGCATATAGGTGATCAGATCCTCATCATTCCCATCAAGTTCAATGGGATCACCATCTCGAATCAAGAAACCATAGTATCTATCCAGATGATGTGGTACTCTATCGGATCACTTTAATAGTGTTGGTACACTAGGCTCTAGATCTGATCTAATCAAATCCGACTCAGGTTCAGCTACATGTGTCGATTTTTCTATCATTTGAACTTCATCAAGTTCAATCTTAGAGGCAACAGTTTCTTCACCAAGGAATCCCTTTTCTAAAAAATTATCTTAAGATTGATGAACACTTTTTGTTCATCAGCATAGTAGAAATAGTAACCCTTACATTCTTTGGGATACCCTATAAACATACACTTATCAGATCGGGGTCCAAGCTTATCTATATGCAAACATTTGACATAGATAACCCCAAACCCATAGGTGAGAGAGTGTAGGCCTACGCCCAATCCATATCTCATATAGAGTCTTTGCGATAGATTTACTCGTTACATTGTACAATTTACAACATGCAATCTCAAGAGCATAACCCCAAAATAAAACAGACAGACTAGCAAACCCCATCATGGATCGAACCATGTCTAACAAGGTTCGATTTCTCCTTTCTGATACACCATTATGCTGTGGTATTTCTGAAGGAGTCCACTATGAGAGAATTCCATTCTCTTCTATATATGTCAAGAACTCATTGGATAGATATTCACCTTCTCGATCGGATCAAAGAATTTTAATACTCTTTTCAGTTTATTTTTCTATTTCACTTCAAAATCTTTTGAACATTTTAAATGAATCTAACTTAAGTTTCATCAGATAGACATATCTATACCTTGATAGATCATCTATGAAAGTGATGAAGTAGAAATATCCACCTCTGGCACCTATGCTCATTGATCCACATACATCGGTATGTACAAGATCTAAGAGCTCAGTGGCTTTCTCACCTTTTTCAGTAAAAGATGATTTAGTCATTTTTTCAAAAAGATAGAACTCACAAGTTGGAAATGATTCACAATCACTGACTTCAAGAATTCTCTCTTGAGTCAACATGTTTATCCTATTCTTATTAATGTGACCTAGCCTACAGTGCCATAGATAGATATCAGAGACATTATCTAATCTAGGGTATTTTCTAGAAGTGTACATTACATTCACAGGCTATGATAAAATATAAATATCATTTTTTTATTATCCTTTTATTATTTTAATATCATTCATAATGATATCATAATAATCTCTCTTTATAGATAAATGATAACCATCTTTGATCAAAAGACTAACAGAGATTATATTTATCAGAAAGGAAGGACAATAATGATATTCATTTAAAGAAATGATATTAGTATTGAGAATAAGTTGAATTATTTTCTTAGTTAGAACTGGAACAAATCTTCCATCTCCAACATTTAGGAATCGTTCATTATTTTCAAATCTTCTACTAATTTGAAGTCCTTGCAATGTATTACAAATATAGACTGGACTTCTGGTATCTAATACCTAAGTAGAAGTATCATAAATAGAAAAATTATAAGATGTTATCATATAACATCCTTGATCAGCAACTACTTGCTCATCTCTCTTATTCAGCCTGTTAGGGTCATGGGAATCAAGATACTAAGGATAGTTCCTCTTCCAATGCCCTTGCTTCTTACAGTGGAAGCATTCTGCCTGATCTAGGTTATTCTTGGACCTTATGTTTAAACTGGGTATAGAGGCTCTAGCACGAACCACTTCATGTTATTGAACAATATTCAACTTTCGATACTTATTATCGAAGTTGGATCCTATAAGTTTATCACTATCTAATAGTGAATGGAGCAACTATGGTTTGGATTTAACTGCATAAAGGAGAACTAAAAGTTTAGTTAGTAATTAATTCATTAAATCTAAAGATTTAAACTTTAATCAAAAGATTTTCTCACTATTTTATTCAAACTGGTAGCCTCTATCTCCAATTTGATGAATTATCCTAATTTCTTAGTGGGTACCAGAATCCACATAGACTGCACATAAGCCCAACTATGGTTGGTCAACCTATGTATATCTAAGGATAGGTTTATAACCAATTGTTTCTTCAAATAATTTTTAGTAATTTAATTTTACCCCAGGTATCTTTTTAGTAGGCTAGGGCCTCCACTGAAAGTTTGGGTTAAGTCCAACCATTAACATGATCATACTTAGTCTATCTAACTAATGAATGATTAAGTCCAACTATGGTTGGTCAACCTAATCACTGTTTAGAGAGGTACAGTCAAGAAATCATATTATAAATGGTAATTTCATTAGCAGATAAGCACCAGGCCTATGAGCCTCCAATGATTATCCTACTAATGAATCCATTATCATCTACTTAATAGAAGGCTATGATCTAGTTATCATCATAACTATTTTATTTTAAGAATCTAATAATTTTAGAGGATTTAATTTTAAAGAAAAGAATAGATCAGATGAACCAGATTATCATGATCCTCCTACTAGCTTCACCAAGTCAGCTTAAGGGAGACCATTAATAGGCTGGTCTAGAAGCACCTAAATCAGTCATACTGATTTACCTAGCTGACATGGATCAGTTCGAATAGTCAAGTGATCTAATTAAAATATAATTTTACCAAGAGGTCAGGTAAGTTCAATCAGTGGGAGGGTCTACCAAAGCTTGCCTTAGACACCATCAGAAATGGCCAGATAAGCGGACTGCCAATTAAAGACCACCAATCTAGTTTATCTTAGATACCAACTAGTTTAATCAGTCTTAATTTGATCAATGTAATAGTTTATGCTAAACCACGTAACCAAGAATCAAGTCCATCTTGGGTCTCATTAAAGATATGGACTTGACCAATTATAAGTATTGTAATTGATCTAGAGAATCCTTGACCTAATCTAAGACAATAATCAATTAGATTTAGTCAATTCTCTAATTAAGTCCACTCTTTAATCTAACCCTAGGTCTAATCTAATTAATGGATCTAATTTTCACTAATCCATTTAACCCAATGTGTTATAATTTATGTCTTAGGATCTTCGATTCACAATCCTAGATCCTAATCAAACAACTTCTTAATTCTTAATTAAGTTTTGAGCTGAGGGTTAAGGTTCAGCTTTTCAAAAATGATTTTCATATTTATGAAATATTTTTATAATATGGTTCTATCAACCAAGTTGCATGTTTGATTCATAATCAATATGCAAGTAACATAAGCATGAAACTATTTTAGATCTAATCTAAACAGGTTCATGTAATTGAAATAGTTTCAACTCTAATCAATCATAAATTATCTTAGATCAAATCTAACATATTTATGATGATTAAAATTAGATTAAAATATTTTTAATTAAATTATAAAGTTTTTTAGATCTAGTCTAAAATTTTATGATCAATATTTTAGATCAGCACATACTAGGACAATCTCTCCACTATATGTGGTAAACCTTACAGTAGGATAACCTTATAGCAGTCCATGCAATCTAAAACTTTTATTTTTAAATCTAAAATTATTTTAAGTCTAATAAATTATAAATAAAATTAGATCACATCTTAATAAATTTATAATAAGAAGTTGAGCTACACAAACTAGGACAACCTCTCCACTATAACAGGTAAACTTTATAGCAGGACAACCTTATAGCAATTCATGTGATCATGAATTTTAATTTTAGATTTAATAATCAAATTATAAATTAGATCTAATCTAAAAAATAATCTAAATATGTATATATAATCATGTAATAATCAATCTGGCTCGGATACCAATTGAAGGAACTAGATCTACGATTTTAGGGCTAGATCTTGAAACTTTTTCAAGATCAGACAGCAAAAGACTAAAATTAATCAAAATTAATTTTTAATATAAAGAATATCCTAAATCTAATATTCTATTATATGATTATGGCATGACATTAAATAAAAAATTAAATATAAGAAAGAAAATAAAACATGTTGATCACATCAACATGCATCTATACTACATCTAATGCAAGTATATAGAATAGATCAGATCTATTACCTATGTAAGTTAGATGTTCTAACTTACTGATCTAGGTTTGAGGATGATATTGCAAGCCACACACACGTCCAGCCTCTAGGAGTTGTCCACACGAGCCCACGAACCAAGATCAAAAGTCCTATGCAAGAAATCAGCATAGTATACTAGTATTGTGCTGATCCTTCTTCGATAGTCGATCTGGTGCTTTCTTCTTCTGGATTTGGACTCTTCTAAAAATGAGAGGAAGGAGGAGAGATTACATATTTGAGACATTTTCAAATAATCTCAAAAAGGAGGAGGAAAAGAGATGAACAAGACAATCCTAGAAGTAGACCCTCTTCTTCTTCTCTGTTCTCTCACCTAGAAGTGTCTATGAAATTCTCATGCCCTAATACTCTTTCTCCATAATTTTCACACACCCGAAAGGCCTCTCAATGGTCTAGAATACGTCCAAAAATCAGCCCAAAATTCCTCCTATATAGGGAGATATAGAGGAGTCCTAGTTGGGTCAAACTCTTAGACTAGGAAAGACCAAAATAGGCAACTAGTTGGGGCGGCCAATACTTGGGCGCCTCTTCCTAAGATTTAGGCATGGACCACCTAGAATTTTCAAACAAAATTTCTTCCTTTCCATTAAACAAAAGGAGAGAAGAAAGGAAGAGGAGGGTGGCATGCATGGGAGGAGCTCTTGTTTCCTAAAACTCCGTCAAAGGAAAAATTCAAATCATATTCAAACTTCCTCCTTTGACCTAGTCTACAATAAATTACCATATGAGAAAGAGAGGGAGAGAAGGGGCATGCATGAGATACCTAGGAGAGGGGGTTTTTGTCGCACAAAATAGAGGAAATGGGAGTGGGGCATTGGGACTAAGGTGGCGCAAGGAGGGAAGTTCCTAATCTCATTAGGATTCTTATTTTGACTTGATCAAACATGATTTCTCAAACCAAAATTAATTCAACCCAACTGAATTAGATCCTAAATTAATTAAAAACTTATTTAAATTAGATTTAATTATGATTTAATTTTTTAATCAAATTAAAATATTAGGTTAACCCAAGTCCTAGTTGAACTAGGATTAGTTCTTTCTTGCACTTGGCTTATCCAATAAATCAATTGAACTTAATTCAATCAAGTCCAAACTAAATTTAATTAAATTATATTTAATTAGACTTAATCTCAATCCTCTAGTTTAATCAAATTAAGTTAATTAGTAATCAAATTGCTAATTAATCCTCCTATAATACTTGCACTAGGTTAAACATCAATCGTATTGATCGTTTAACCTTAGAACGATTCTTAATCGTTGATCAACCATCCAATCAGATCATGAATTCTAATGTATGTGATCTCATAGGTCTGAACCTAAGTCGATAGCATAGGAATAAATTTCTATACCAATCAAAGTAACCATCTAGCAATGGTACCTGACGGTCGGATAAGTCGAATGTGTAAAATAATATCCTTAGAATCCATGTGGATATAGTTTTCATATAATTCATCCCCTTGACCAAAATGCTCATAGGATATCTTAGAGTTCATCTATCAACTCTGATTAGGTTGTCCACATTGTATTTTAAAATATCAAATCTATCTGATGGATTATCCTGACCAAAATTTTGTTATATTAAAATATAGTGATACATTCTTCTCCAACTCTTGGAGTGGTTAATTCCATCTTGATCATACATCAACTTTGTAATTTCTTGACTATGCCCAAAAGCCTTTCATTACTAAATTAAAAATTTAGTTGATCTGGTACCAAAGCACAATGGATTGCTTGCAAGTCATTGAGGTGATCTCCGGTCTAAAGAATACTTATACCTATATTCCATTAGAGATATTCTCGATAGCAGAATGCTCTAAAGTTGATCACGTTCTATGATGATGTATCCCTATATCTTATCTGTATATCATACCAATATCTCTACACTTTTTGGTTAAGAGGATAACCAACCTATATGGCATACAGTGATCTATGCTTGATAGATGCTATCGTCCTAATTAACAGTCTATCATTTGATTGTGAACAGTTTTAAGGATCAATTGATTATCAAACCTAAATAGTCCTAAGAACTTCATCACAATAATGGAGTTTGTTAGAAGATGAAAACTTATGATGAAAATGCTAAAAAATATATTTTATTAATTAATAAATTAATTATAATTATAATATAGCTCAACCATCAACAGACTGACGATTGGCTTTGGGACACATTTTTCAACACTCGAGATTTAAGATAAGCCCTTTTCAAGTCCCATCTACTGGAATTAGGATAAGTCCTAGCCAAGTTAGGTCAAGCCTTAATTAGGCTAGGACTAGGTCCAGTCAGATCAAGACAAATCCTTACAAAGTATCCAGGAGAGCCTTGGATCTCATGATTTTAGGACAAGCCCTGATTTGGTTAAGACAACCCTTGTCCTATTTCCATCTTATGAGATTTAAGGCAAGCCTATTTCTTCTAGGACAATCATTAAATAGGCCAGGACAAGATTTAGTCAGATCAAGACAAAACCATATAGGGCTCTCGAGTGAGCCTTGTCCAAATTTCATATCATGATTTTAGGACAAGCCCTGATCTCATTAGGATAAGCCTCATTTTGATCAAAATAAGCCTATTTTGATTAGAACAAGCTTTAGTCAGATTAGAATAAACCCATACAAGGCTTTCGAATGAGCCAAATCTAATTTGGCTCAGTCGAGATGAACCAAAAAGATGATAGAAGAAGAATATAAGGCTTAATCGTATGCTAGCATATTTTTTTTGAATCTAATTGGATCTAATCCAAATCAATCAAACTTGGTTAGCCCAATTGATGACATTTAGATTCAAATCCTTATTTGTATGATCTAGTTAGATTTAATTCTATATGATAATGAGATATATTGCAATCTCCATCATCGACATCATCGAAACATCTTTTAATGGATCAGAACTCTTCTGATTCATCCAATTAGAATCGTCGATCATCAAGATAATTTTAATTGATCCCAAAATTTATAGGTGATACCTAGTAGTATATGGTGGCAATCCATCAGAACTGAATAGCAAATCTCTGGGCGCAGCTACCTATTTGATTGAGTTCTTTTATCATGAGCCCCGATAGGATTAGGATTAAGATAAACTCATTAACCCACCACCAATCATATGAATAAATTATTTGATTCAAGTCCGATATAAAATCCTAATAGAAACTTCTTTTTATTATTTCATACTACCATGGCCATGGATTTTAGGACTCGATCTTATGATCATCATAGGACTACACCTCCTCTATCGAGGTTGATAGATTCCATCTTGGTGCAATCCAATTTTAATAATGAACATGCTATAGCCAACATACACCTCAAATTTTTGAATGGCTAGGAGATCGAGTTATGGTGTAGTCAAACTATAATACCCTTAAGATGAACTATCAATGCACCTTAGGTCAAAGAATCAGACATGCGACTATAACATGGAGCTAGTCATCGACGAGAAGGTAGACTCCCTTATGACAGCTCAAGATGGTCACGCTCAGTATCCTTATTCTCAACAAGTATCTATACTCTCGCTTCGATATTTTCATACCATAGACTCAAGACTTATCTATCCTAAAAAAGTAATCTTACACCAATCTTCTAGATCGATCACCATCCTCATGATGATCTTACGATCAAAAGCAATTTATGAATTAATTATGATAACACATGTCTTGAGAATATATGTTATCATGCTCATTAACTCAATGGATGTATCACAGACACTTTATATACAATATGGTAGAATAAAATAACCCTTTTTATTAATTTTAAGTTAAAATTATAAAAATACTCTTAGAAAGTATTTTATAAGTGTCGGTCAATATGGCTTTTAGGGCATACATCTAACATTTAGGATAAGTAAAAGTTATTAAAAAATATGTTCCAAAGCCAATCATCAGTCTATTGATGATTGTACTATTTTATAAATATAAATAATTTATTAATGAATAAAATATTTATTCTAACATTTTTTATCATAAGTCTATATCTTCTAATGAACTCCTATGTTGTGATGAACTCCTTAAGACTATTTAAATTTGATAAAAAGAGAATTTATCAATTAGTTCTTAAAACTATTCATGATCAAATGATACATTATTAATCAGGATGATAATGTTTATCGAGTGTAGGTTATTGTATGTCATATAAGTTGGTTGACCTCTTAACCATGGAGTGTGAACATATTGATATGTCAATAGGTGAGATGTAGAGATATATCATTACTAAACTTGACCAACTCCGAAGTATTCTGTTGTCAAAAATTGCTCTGATGGGATATGGATATATGTATCCCTTAGACCTAAGATCACCACAGTGGCTTGCAAATAACTCAATATGCTTTGGTGTCGGACTACCTGAATATTTAATTTAGTGATGAAAAGTTTTTGGGCATAATCAAGTAATTATAAAATCAATGAGTGATCAAGATAGGATTGACCACTTCAAGAGTTTAGAGATAATGCATCACTGTATTTCAAATTAGCAAATCCTTGGTCAGGATAATCTATGAGATAAATTTGGTATTTTAAAATATAATATGGATAACTAATTCAAGGTTGATAGTTAAATCCGGAATCATCCTATAAGCATTATGATCAAGAGGATGAATTATACGAAAATCATATTCACATAGATTTTAAGAGTGTTGCTTTATACATTCGACCTATCCAGCCATCGAGTATCATTGCTAAATAGTTACTTTGATTGGTATACAAATTTATTCTTGTGCTACCAACTTAGGTTCGAACCTACGGGATCATACACATTAGAGGTCTCGATCTGATCAAATGGTTAATCAATGATTAAGAATCATTTTAGGATTAAACATTCAATACGAATGATGTTTGACCTAGTGCAAGTGTTGCAGGAGGATTGATTAGCAATCAAATTGCTAATTGGCTCAATTTGATTAAGTAATTAGGCTGAGATCAAGTCTAATTGAATATGATTCAATTAAATTTGATTTCGGCTTCATTGGATCAAGTTCAATTGATTTATTGAATAAGCTAATTATAAGAAAAAATAATTTTCAGTTGAACTTGGACTTGGGTGTACCTAATGTCTAATTTGATTAAAAAATTAAATTAGAACTAAATTAAATTTAATATAATTTAATTAGATTTCTAATTGGGTTAGGAATACTATTAATTAGGTTGCATCAAGATCTATTTTAATTGGATTAAAGATTTGGTTTGACTAGACAAAGCATAAAATCCTAGTTAGACTTTGACTCCTCCATTGCACCGCCTTTCCTTTCTTCATGCCTTTCCCATTGATTTTTTTATAGAAAATTTAATTTCTAGAAAGGTTCCATGCTTATCCTTGCCCCTATATCCCTCTTAGATGTTTTATGGTTTTGGATTTGATCAAAACTAAGAAGTAGTAATGATCTAAACTCTATTTTATTTAATTTTTAGATTTATATGCATACTTTAATCATATCATTAGATCCTAGATCTAGGATTTATTTGTATATTTCATAGATTAATTATATTAATCTGTAGCATCTACTGTTAATATTTTGAAAATGTGTTGATGATGGTGAACTTGAATATTTTTATGGTACTATGGCAAGAAATCCTAATTTAACACCACTTAAATTTGATGATTGGAAAAAAGTTCCTATGGAATACAAAGATGAGATATGGAGAGTTGTGAAAGTAAGTTATCATAGATCTTCTATATTTAAGTTGGATCATTTAATTCAAAATTACTAGATTTGTATTGTTAATATTTTCTATATTTTTTTCTATTAGATTTTTGTTCCTAAATAAAGTTTGATTTATTTTCAGTCAAAGTTTAATTTGGCATCAGATTGGAGGTCATGAGTTATTAAGCAAGTTGGATGTTGCTTGCAAGAATTTAAACATATACTATGCTGTGATAATTTTTTCAAGTATAAGATCCTAGCTGAATTGAAGGCTAATATGAATCCTCGAACCCAACCTGATCAATGGGTAGCACTTGCTAATAAATGGTATTCATCAGAATGGTAGGTAATATATTAATTTTTAGAATATTATGTAAGAATCTAATATTATGATTCAATATTATGAATCATGGATATATTTGTTGGCAAAATCTAAAAAAGAAAAGAAAAGTTGAGCTCAGTTGAAAATGTCACATACTTCTGGTACCGTATCTTTAAATAGAAGAGTTGAGATAGAGGTATGTAGGATTACTTAAAAAAATATATAAAAGCTTTCTTATTTAATATTTTTTTATTCTTGTTTATTGATATTCTTTATTTTTGAGAAGTAGTCATTGATATTCTTATATGTTAGTAAGTTGTTAATTTTATTCTTTTATTGGATAAAAGCTTAAAAAGATAGAAAGCAAAGCTATATGTTGATTGGCACAAACATAAAGATGGAAAGCCAGTGACTACTAAGGTAGCAACTATTATTGTAATTTATTCTCTTACACTCTTATATATATTTATTATAATTATCTATTTTATTTTAGAAATAAATTATATTACTCATATAACTTTTTGTATTATCTTTTTATGTAGGAAAGAATTGAAAATCTTAGGGCTACAAAGGAAGAAAATGGTGAAACATCTTAAATTTTAGAGAGTTCTATACCTTTGGAAGGAGACATATTATCTCAAGCAATTGGACCTGAGAGACATGGGCATTTGCATGGAATGGATTTTGGAGTTACTCTCAAGATGTTTGGAAAGGCAAATATTGACATGATAAAGGAACGTGAGCAAGAAAAAGAGGAGAAAAGAATATTAATAGAGAATTATAAAACCTTAAGTAATGAAATGGTACAACTTAAGGAATTAGTTGCCAAACGTATTGGTTCAAATGTCGAACGCATTGGACAGGTATAGTCATACCACTTTGTATATTGAATATTTTTTTAGTTAGTATATATAATAATATATGTAAAGAATGTTAATTAATAAAATTAATTTTGAAAACTACTATAGATTCCTGGGTTATGCAAGTGTTCAACCACAATCTCAACATCCTACTACTGATTAAAGATTTACTATATTTAGAGGTGAGTTCATTATTTTTGAATGACAAGTTATTTATTATTTTTATTCTCAATTGGTATAAACGAAACTCATTGCTGTCCTATCATTAGAATGTAGGTGTTTCATATTGTGCAATGAACATACTTTTAATTTACTTAAGGCCTTCAGATAAAATAAATAATAAGATAGTGCAGTGTAAGTTGCAAGAAAAGGTCATAAAAAGGCAAGTAACAATCTTAAGAAAACCTATATTACTATCTCTTGCTATCATGAAAAGATTTGTTGATAGGTGATGTGTCTAACTAAATTGAATTAAGATTTTTAAAAAATATGGAGCTTACAGAGAGAAGCTCATATTCTGGAAAAATATTTGTTTAGCTTTGTTGAAGAAACAAAAAGATAAGATCTTTTCAAGTTTCATCATAATAAATATATTAGCAGAAAGATGTATATATTTAAATAACTAACAAATTGATTTGCTATTTTGTAGGTGATGAAGATTAATTAAAATATTTTGTTTATGGTGGTGCTTTTTGTCAGTAGTGTGTGATGAAGATTTACTATATTTAAAGATGAGTTCATTATTTTTGAATGATAAGTAATTTATTATTTTTATTCTCAACTGGTATAATATAAATGAAAAACAAGTTGAATATACTTCATGTATATATTTAAATAACTAATAAGTTGATTTCCTATTTTATAGGTGATGAAGATTGATTGGAATATTTTATTTATGGTGGTACTTTTTGTCAATAGTGTGTGATCAAGCAACTTGTGGAAATTTGATTTTGTAATGCATAACTCTATTATGTCAATATGTGGGTGCTTTATTTTGGATTTTGTAATACAATTTAGATTTTGTAATATGAACTCTATGGTGTAAATGTGATACTTTGTTATAAGTTTGATCATAAATGAATATTTGGATTGCTTTAACTTAATAGTTTTTGATTATATGGATTTTGATATTGTATTATTTGGTTGTGTGTAGTTTGTATTTAATAATAAAGTATTTGATTCATTACTATTTTTCACAAATAGGTTGTATGATTAATGATAAATATAAATTAAAAGATAGTTAATTAAAAATGGTTAAAGCAATATTTACAAATGTCATTAAAATCCTTCCATCAAGTGCTGGACAACCCTCCAATTGTCCAAGAAATCTAGCTTTGGGTTGGAGCTGTTGTTGCCGCCAGACCCTCTTATGCTCTTGACTTTTCTGGCGGCAGCTTTCTTTTTCTTCTCCACCACTCTTCTTTGCTTGGGAGGTGTAGAAGTGGTGGCTTTGTTGGGCAAGGCCGACCTTGGTGCAGTTGCAGTAATTTTTGGAGCAAGGATGGTCTGGGTCGGCACGGTCGAGCTTGGACCCTTGACCCTCGCTCGCTTCGATGGCTCTCTAGAGGAACCGCCTTTTCTTTTGAGGGCCCAGACTCCTTTAGTTAATTGATCCAATTCTTCTGGAGTCATCTTGGTAGTGGCAAGAAAACTAGTCAAAAAAGAAGATGAAGCATAACTAACAAGATGTAAAAATATACCTGCTGGATCGAGGGGGCTTAAGCCGAGGTTAAATAAGGTTTGCTTATCTAGTAGTTTGAATAGTGGTGGAGCTCGATAATTTCTTATTTTGCTAACCGAGACAAGGTCTTCTCTTTCTAGCCCCGAAGCTCGATGGATTGAATCCCTTAGCTACCACTAAGGAGGAAGTCCTAACTCTAGAGAAGGGCACGAAACAAAAAAAAATTTCTTCTAGTTATGAATGAAAGAAGAGGCGCCTTTGAGCAACTCCTTCTTATCAAACTAGGGAGATAGATACCACCAATCTTTGGCAATTGGATGATATTTAAAGGTGAAGTAGTTATGGAATAAAGAAATAGTTGGATGAACCTCGGCCAAGATACAGAGGGAAAGAAAGCTTATGATAAACCTAAATGAGTTTAGGATCATAGAAACAAAGAAAATGTTTAAAAGTTGAAAGAGGGCTACGATAAAAGGGAGGAATTGGAGATGAAGTCTACCACGGAGAGCTTCGGTGTATAAGCAAAAACGACCCAGGAGAGGAGTGCAAGCTCAGTCACTTGGCCTAGGAAGCTCTAGTTCATACTCTAAAGGGACCCCGTACTAAATCCTTATCAAGGAAAGGTCCTCGAAGTACAAGAAATAGGAGATGGTCTCGGATATGAAGGTCCGATAGGACACTACCCTAGAGTTAGCTTCTTTCTTAAAGGTGGGTTTTGGGAGTTCAGGTTGGCCGGTCTCCTAGAACCAGTAGACCATGATACTTTGGAAGATATTTGGATCAAACTAAACTTGAAAAATCCCTCAAAAAATCAAAAGAAAAGGGCTGCAAAATTTTTGAAAGAACTCAGGAAGAATAGCAAGCTCCTATAAAGAAACCAAAAGGGCAAAAAAAAAAAGAAAAGCAAAAAATGCAAGAAAAGAGTTGGGAGACTAACCTAAGTTAGTCGAAGGACTTGAGGGAACAGTCAAAAAAGTGGGAGGTAGGCATCGACAGTCGGAGAAGTTACAATAGAGGAAGGACAAGATGCCCGGAGGAGATGAAGAGCAGAAGAAGAAGAAAAAGAGTGAAGGTTAAAGCAATACGTCAGGCATGAGGGAGATGTTTAAATAGTCGAGAGAAGTCAGAAGAGGTTATGATTGTAGATCCTCTCCACCCATTCCTTGCTTGCCACGTGTTCTATTCATCATGCCTGCAAACGAAGCATTTATGATGTCATACTCGAAGCACCATACCAGGAGGAATTTCAAAGCAGACGTCCTTTCAAGTCATTCAGTGTTAAGGAAGCTTCAGTGCCAATTTAGAAAAGGCCAAAATTTTTCATCTTTTAAGAGCAAAAACTGGCATAGGACTTTGACAATTGTAGTTTTGTACTCCTCTCATCCGAACTTCAAACTCAAGAGTAGGGGCATAAGTGTTGGAAGTAAAATAACTCTTGCCGAAGTCTGGATGACCTTCAATGCATGTATGCCAGACAACCTTCTCAACCATGATCAACAACCCCCCTTCAACGACTGCAGAACTCATTAAAGACATGATGAACTTCATCCAACTGAACTTGAATAGTGAAGGAAGTTCTTAACTGACTCTAGTCCTAGTATTACCAGAACCCCATCGAATATTAAATCTTAGCACCGTCTGATTTTGTTTATGGAAAACCTTCAGAGTGGCCAAATTTCTTTGCGGCAAACAGCATATCTCATCAACCTTATGTCAGGAACCCCATCCAGCTAAATTTCTCACTAGTCAAATTTTATTCTACCTGAACTCGTTTGCTCTACTCTATGTTTAGCGGCCGATCTTGAAAGTGGTCAAGTTCCTTCATCCCTTTTTAACAATTGAAGATCTAGCTAGCTTATATCATGCATATCAGCTAGGCAAGTTTAAATAGTAATAGGACCCCATCGCCAGCACAAGTCCAATTCTCAATCTAGAATAAATAGTAGCCACTCCATAGATAATGAAGCTTAGCACTCCTTCAATCCAAACTTTAGGCTAATCTTGAGTATTGGCCAAATTTTCTCCAAAAGGCAGGATTATGATTCTAATCAAAGGATCCATCATCTTGTCAACTTTCAGTCTAGAATAGTTGTCTGCTCTTGGCCAACCTTGAAGATGGCTGAACTCCTCAAGACTACCACAGATGGCTCTAATAGACTAACCAATTATAGGTTCACCATCTGATTATCTGACAGTCGATCTTCAAGTTTGGTCGATCAGACTTTAAGTCCTTCCTAGCATGAATAGCTTGCCAACGAATGTAGAAGTCTCCAACCTTTTGTTCAAGCTCCAATAAACTAACTCCAACCACCTACAAGTCATGACAAATGATAGTTCACTCTCCGTAACAAATTTTACATAGCTCGAATGGTCTACTGACATTTTGTTATGGCTATCACTTTTATTCTGTTACGAGCTCTACCTATATAAGAGACTCTCTGATATATTTCCTCCTCTAAGCACTAAGCTCTCCTCTCTCTTGAGTACTCCATTCTTATTGGCCAGAGAACTAACTTGACCATCAGAGGATCCTGCTGAAGCCACCTACCACTAGTTTAGGCTTCATCTTGCAGGTCTCATCGATGGCCTCATCTTCTCTGACTCCAGCAAGCTTCGATGTCAGTATCATTTTTGTACTAATAGAATTGGTACTAGATGAATGGACATTGAGTTATTATTCTTAAAGGAGTACCTAGTCGAGTTCATCCTCTTCCTCACTTTTACTATATTTTCTTCTGATCTCTTCTTGTTCCAGCAAGATACTGCCCAAGAAAGCTTCTACTTGACGATCCATTGCCTCTACCACTAGATCTCACCCAGATCAGCCTGCTCCAACCTCATTGTTGGCATCTCAACCTTCACTAGTAGCTATGATGGATCTAGAGCAATTCAACCTATTGGTGTAGTAGGTTAAGGGTCTCACTGAAGAGGTGCAGGCCATGCTATAGGCTTCGACACCAGTTTAGCCAGAAAGACTCTTGCCAGAATGTCGAGATCTAGCGCAGGGAAGGCCCACCTAGGTGAGTCAACCAATGACTTTTGGAAAGGAGAAGCAGAGAGTGGAGAGCCCTTGTTCTGATCATGATTCCACCTTAGGAGAATCACTGCCCCTCTCTAGCTAGCTACACTTTGAGATCCATGATCAAGATGATATTCTTGATCAAAAACTTTAAGAAATAAATTGGCAGATCAATAAACTCCTTCATGTTGCCTCCGCTCGTCATGATGATATCTACATCGATCCTTCATTCTCTACCTGTATCATGCAGGAGCCCATCCCGTCGAACTTTAAATTTTTCTAGTTTGAGGGTTATGATGGGTGTTGACCCTAGTTTGATTTTGATGATAACAAAAATATTTGAGTATAAATTATTAAATTACTAATGATATTTGTGAGGTTACGTAGTTATAAATTTCAAGACCTCATAAATTTCAAATATTTCCACTCATCCAAATGGAGATTCATCACTCAAGATTTTAAAGAAAAAATTCTAGAATGGATACATCTTTCAAGAGGTCAAAATTAAGATTAAATCAAGATAAAAAAGATAAGTCTAGCCTACAAAAATATTTAGAGAAGAAAGGATCATAAACGGTCTTTGGCATGCATAGCACGCAAACTGGGCCGACCTAGTCTTAGTAGAAGCAAAAGATACAAAGTGTAGAAAGCCAGTTTTTCAATACCAAGGAGGCTGAGCTGATCCAGCTATAAACCGAGTAGACTCAATTAGGACTGAGCCGACCGAGTGATCGTAATGGTTAATTTTTTGCAGCTTTTTTAAACGATCATTTCTCCACTCCAATGGCTATTTTAAGGCTTCCAACGATAAGAACTAATCCTAAAGCTATCACAAAGACTATAAAAGGCTAGAGAAATATTTGGAAAGAAAGATTAAGGAATTTTAAAGTAAAATCATTTTAGATTTAAGAGGTTTTCATTGCACATCAAAAAAAGAGGAAAAAGAGAGAAACTAAGTTTTGATTTCGGAGGGCATTCAAGAGTTATCTTCCACAACATCTCAAATAATCTCTCACCATCATTTGAAGAAAAGTGAAGCTTCAAAAGAGCATATATTCAGCCACTTCTTTGAGCTTCAAAAAGTATTCCTTTTCTTTTTATTTTTGTGCTGAATTTTTATACTTGTATTTTTGTTTCTTTATAAGTTTCTTTGAAAAAAAGAAACTTGGGGTGTAGGTTGGTCCAAGCCAAAAATTGGATAGTATAAAAATTATGATTGATGCTCCTAGGTTAAAAACAACTAGTTTGATAGTAAACCCGAAAAAACTATCGGTGTAGGATTGTGGTTAGTGAGCCCAGCAAAATCAACTGGGTTTATTTGTGATCCTAGGTTAAAACAAATGCACTATAATCTAGAAATTATAGTAGAATTCTCAAGGAGTGCTTGGAGAGTGGACGTAGGTGCGGAATTATACCGAATCACTATAAAATCTATGTATTTGTATTGTGGTTTTGCTTTCCTTGCTTTTCTTATTTGCTTTATCTGGTTACTTTTAATTTCACTGCTCCATCTTGCTTATTCACCACAAGCATTCAAGTTCTTTTAATTAGAAGCACATATTTGCATTAGAGTATAAATTGGCCAAAATTTTTTAGAAATTCAATTCATCCCTCCTCTTGGATAGCCACTCTTGGGCAATAAATAGGTACAGAGCAGGTGCTCTATTATAAGTTGTTGATTTAATCGTCAAGAGCTAAAGATCTAAGCAATCCAAATAGATTCTTTATTTAGTGAAGGCTATTCTATTAATAGACTACCAATGCTTAATGAATCAAATTATAGTTATTGAAAAGCATGCATGCGTATCTTCATACAAGCATACGATTATAACTTATGGAAGATTATAATCGATGGCTCACACACCCTCAAAGCATTGCTTGGGCATGATAAAAAAAATGAAGCAACTAAGTGCTAAAGTAATGAATTTACTTTATTATTCATTAGACATAAATATTTTTAATATAATTTTTTTATATATTTCAGTAAATCAAATATGAAAGAAATTAGAAACTACTTTTGAGGAAGCAAATCAAAGAAAAATATTAAGCTCCCAAGAAGAAAAGGTAGCTCACCCTAACTCATGCCTTTTGGTGCATGAAGATGAAAAAAGGAAGAAAAGGAAGAAACAAAAGAAAAAAAAATAATGATTAAAAGGGAGCAAGGCAAAGAAGATAATGAGAAAGAGGAGGAAGGTATAGAAATTTATTGCCTCATGGCTCAAAATGATGAGGTATATCATGAACACTCCTCTGAATATTTTTTTAATAAATTATATGAAGCCTTTAATGACTTTATGGATGAACATAAAAAAGTAAGACTACAAAACAAAGAGCTTAGAAAATCTAATATATCTTTGACTAAAAAGAAAAATAAAGTTTCAAGTGAAAAAGAAGATCTATTGAAAAATATAGAAAACATGGCCAAAGGAAAGAAAGATTTCTTGGAACAAATTGAAATCCTAACTAAGAAAAAGGAGAATATAGTTAAATCTAAAAATTCTTTAGTTAAAAAAATATTGTGCTTAAAAAGGAAATTGATACTTTAAAATTCTTTCTAAAAGAAAATAAAAATCTTTCAATTGAAAAGAAAGAGATCTTGGAAGAAAATAAAAAATTAAGAAGAGAAGTTGAGGTTTTGAAGCCTATTGCAGAAAAGTTTATAACTAGCTTTCAAAATCTTCAATCTATGATAAAAATTAATGGGGCTATTTTTAATAAAATAGAAACTGATTTTAATATTTCAAGAAAATAGCACAATAGTAAAAATGATCAAAGTGCTATTTTTGACAAACATGGAATTAGTTATGATTCAATAAGAAAATAAAAGTTTGACAAAAATATGCTCAACAAAGCTTCAACTAAAGATCATTCTACTAAGTGCTTTAAATGTAATCAAATTAGCGATAAAATTTTAGAATATAATTTTAAAAGAATTGGCCAAACTTTGATCAAACAAAATTTGGATTCCAAAGAAAACTTTGAATACTAACTCCTATAGACCTAAGATAAATTGGGTACCAAAAATTATTAAGTGACTTTGCAGGTGCACCATGGATCCAAATAAAATGAAAAGAAGAAAATTTTTGTGGATGCCCTAGAAATAAAAAGGGATGGATATTGATGCATGGTATAATCTAAATTTTTTCTCATATCATGCCATCATTGTTTAGTAAATATATTTTGATTATTAATTAGCATAATTATTAAGGATATTTGATTGATTTTGATGATTTATCATTGCTTAAAATGATCATACTCTATAAATTGAAAGTTTGATGTATTAACTTTAATGATTTGTTAATATGTATGCATATGATAAATCCTTTCATATTTTGATAAGTATGATTTATTTTGATACTTGCAATAATTTGAATGTCTTGATTTTAAAGATTAATATGCTCTCCTCTATATATCATGCTTTGGATAAAATGGTTTATCTTAAAAATTTAGCATGATATTTTAAACCTCCCCATATCAATTTTACAATTGATGAATTTAAATCAAATGATGCTTAATTAAATATGAATGTTTTAATTACTAAACTTACAAATTGAATAAATTTTGACATTCCTCCATAAGATACTTAATTATCAAAATTCTCCTAAAATTTTGCAAGGAATAAGTATTTGAAGATAAGTCTTTTTATTATAAAGATCAAGTGCTTGATTTGTTGATATGCTTTGTATCTTAGGTTTACCTCTAAGAATTTAAAATTTTCTTATTGAACTAAATCTCATAGAACCATTATCTAAATTCTCCTTGATTTGATCATACTTGATTTTTTTGATTATCATACCCCCAATTGATTAATTTTTTTTATCTCCTAAATTTACTTGAATATATTACTTGATTATTGATTTGATTGCCTCTTTGATCTTAATAGAAAACATTAGTTTTAAGTAATTAGTATCAAATAGCTTGCTATTTGCTATGTATTTAATTGATTTATCCTTAGGTAAAAAGAGAAGATTGTTTGTGTTTCAAATCTGATTTTGCACAACTATATGTTTGATATGATATCATTTAAAATAAATTCAAAAATATACATCTTTTCTGAACCTAATTACTTGATATTTCTTATGAAAAGGAAGAGATGATCTTTTTGAAGATAACTAAAAATTTTTTATGATTTATCTTGACTAATTTGTTGATATTAATTCAAGATTCATCATTCTAAATCTTTAAAACTATTTTATTTGAATTAATTCATCTCTGCTTAATTCAAAACTAAAATTATTAGTATCAAATTGAATTTGAAATTGATCTTTAAGTGATATTGAACTAACAAGAAAATCATAATTTAGTCTAAACTTTAGTTCAATTGGTATCATAATTTCAGCTTAATAGGTATCAAGAAGTTTCTTCCTAAGAAAATTCTCACTCTTGATATCATTGGTATCATTCTTGACTTGTATTTTAGTGTATTATTTTTTGGCAAAAGAATTGGATATAATATTTCAAATCTATTTTATATTGATATACTCTTGATATGATATCTCTTGAGACAAATTCAAAGAATCTCATATATTTTTCTGAACTTAATTGAGTGAATATTTTATTTGATTAATGCTTATTTCACTCAATTGATGCTTGTACTTTTAAATTATATTTATTTTTAAAATAGCATTATTTACTAAAGTAAGAAAGAAAAATTATTAAAGAAGAAATGATCAATTATTTGAAAAGAACTTTGAAATTAAAAATATCTTTTAAATTTAGAAAATCTAAATTTAGTAGTTAAATTTATGTTTAATCTGCTTGATTTGAAAGAAAAAAAATTAAAAAATAAATTTATCCAGCATTAATTATGAAAAATAAGGGGAGTGATATTATCTAGCTTTGATTGAAAATTCTAATTAGCTTATATTAAGGTAAATGAACATTGATTTCATTATACTTTTGAGCCTTAATATGATGATTCCATTTGATCTATATGCTTTTGATTTGATTATCAAATCATTTTTGAAAATTATTTCGAGTGAAAAGAAGTTTAAGACATATTCTTATTCCAAATAAATTGATTTTGATACATTCTTATAATTTTGAAGCTCAATGATAAATATAATACTGAACTTTTCATGTTCCAAAATTTAAACTTGATTTGCATGATCATTTTTGGCAAATGATTAGAGTTAAATTAAATTTAAAAATATATTCTTACTCCAAGAAATGAATTTCTAAACTAAATTTTGAAACTCATTTGAAAATTTAAATTTGATCCTAAATTTTTTATGTGCATTGCAAAATTCTTATGAATAATTGGTATTGAAGTAATTTTTACTCAAAGCAATAAATTTAAAAATGTAACTATCTTTTGCTTTGATTCTATTTATTTTACTTTGCTCGATACATTCTCGATACATATCTTTTTTAAATTTAATTGACTAAATTTTTTTAAGAAAAAAAAGATTAAATATTAAAGTATATATTATATTTGATTTCATGGTTAAATATTTTAAAATGCTCTATTCCTCTTAAAGCTTAAAAGTATAAATTTAAAAATTTAATTAAAAGATTATATTCATTTTAAAAGGAAGAGAGTCTATAATATTTGAATTCAAGCTAATTTTTGAAAAAGAAAATATTCATTCAAAAGAAGAGATGATTTTTTTAATTTGACTTAATGAATTTGATACATCTCTCAATTTAATGTCTTGATGTTGATTTTGATAATTTTTTCTTATTCTTTTTCATCAGCTTTTTGATATTGTTAAAACGGGGGAGAGGTATATTGAGTACATACTTAAAGAATTAATATTTAAGAAACTCAATGAATTTCATGCTTGGAATCTTAATACTCATTGATTTGGATTGAAATATTATTTTGATATGAGTATATAAATTATATGAAATATTAATTGGAGCTTTCATGAAGTGTGTGTGCATTTATGTTTATGTATATTATTACTTCATGAAATTTATTGAAACACATTAAACTATATTTTTATGCATATACTCAAAGTTTTGTCATCATCAAAAAGAAGAAGATTGTTGACCCTAGTTTGGTTTTGATGATAACAAAAGTATTTGAGTATAAATTATTAAATTACTAATGATGTTTATGAGGATGTGTAGTTGTAAATTTCAAGAGCTCACAAACTTCAAATATTTTCACTCATCCAAATGGAGATTTATCACTCAAGATTTTAGAGAAGAAATTTTAGAATAAATACATCTTTCAAGAGGTTAAAATGAAGATTAAATCAAGACAAAAAGGACAAGTCTAGCCTACAAAGAAATTTAAAGAAGAAAGAATCATAAATAGTCTTTAGCACGTATGGCACGCAAACTAGACCGATCTAGTCTAAAATTAAGCTAACCTAGTCTCAATGAAAGCAAAAGACAAAAAGTGCAAAAAGCTAATTTTTTAATATATAAGAGATTGAGCTGATCCAACTATAAACTGAGCTGATCCAGTTAAGACTGAGCCGACCCAGTGATCATAACAGCTAATTTTCTGCAGCTTTTTCAAACGATAATTTCTCCACTCCAATGGCTATTTTAAGGCTTCCAATGGCTAGAGCTGATCCTAAAGCTATTACAAAGAGTATAAAAGGATAGAGAAACATTTGGGAAGGAAGATTAAGAAATTTTAAAGTAAAATCATTTTGAGTTTAAGAGATTTTCATTGCACATTAAAAAGAGAGAAAAAAGAAAGGAACTAAGCTTTAATTTCAGAGGACATTCAAGAGTTATCTTTCATAACATCTCAAGCAATCTCTCAATATCATTTGAAGAGAAGTGAAGCTTCAAAAGAGCATATATTCAGCCACTTCTTCAAGCTTCAAAAAGAGTTCTTTTTCTTTCTATTTTTATTTTGAATTTTTATACTTGTATTTTTATTTCTTTATAAGTTTCTTTGGAGGAAAAAAACTTAAGGTGTAGGTTGGTCCAAGCCAAAAATTGGATAGTGTAAAGATTGTGGTTGGTGCTCCTAGGTTAAAACCAACTAGATTGATATTGAATCCGAGAAAACTATAGGTGTAGGGTTGTGGTTGGTGAGCTCGGCAAAATCAACTGGGTTTGTTTATGATCTTGGGTTAAAATAAATGTACTGTAATCTAGGAATTATAGTAAAATTTTCAAGGAGTGCTTGGATAGTGAACGTAGGTGCGGGGTTGCACCGAAGCACTATAAAATCTGTGTTTATATTGTGGTTTTGCTTTTCTTGCTTTTCTTATTTGCTTTATCTAGTTGCTTTTAATTCTACTGCTCCATCTTTCTTATTCACCATAAGCATTCAAGTTCTTTTAATTAGAAGCATATATTTATATTAGAGTATAAATTGGCCAAAATTTTTTAGAAATCCAATTCATCCCCCCTCTTGGGTAGCCATTCTTGGGCAATAATGGGACCACCAACCCAATCGACCACCTCAAAGCCTTCGAAACTATGATGTTGCTCCATGGTAAGCCTGACGCCATTCTATGCTGAGATTTCTTCTCTACTTTGAAAAAAGCAGCAAGAAATTGGTGCTCAGATCTTAAACTAGGTACCATCTTTTTTTTTGATTAGTTGAGCTATCAATTTATGGCTTATTTTATCAGCAGTTGGCACCAGAGATGAGGTTTAGACTTTCTTGTTAATATCAAGCAAAAAGAAGGGGAGTCCATCCGGGCTTATGTAAGCTGTTTTAATACTACTGCTTTGGAGGTCTAAAATTTGAACCAATCTGTTGCCATGGCCGCATTGAAGGGCGATCTTTACAAGAACAGTCTTCTTTTCTTCCTGGAAAAGAAGTACTCCCGAGACTTTGCTGACATGCTGGCTTGGGCTGAAGGCTATGCTCGAGTAGAGGAGGCCTTCAAACTGAAAGATGAAGAAGCTGCAGGAAAGCAGTAGGCAGGTGAATGTAGTAAGCTCGCAATCATTAAGAAGCCAAGTGAAGTTCGGTCATGCTTCAGAATAGATTGCTAGCACAAGTCTAATTCTTAATTTGGAATAATTAGCAGCCACTCCATAGATAATGAATCTCAGCACTTCTTTAATCTGAGCTTCAGGCTAACCTTGAGTATTGGTCAAACTTTCTTCGAAAGGTAGGATTATGATTCTAATCAAAGAATCCATCATCTTTTCAACTTTCAGTCTGGAATAGTTGTTCGCTCTTGGCCAACCTTGAATGCCTTCGAACTCCTCAAGATTATCACAGACAGCACCAATAGACTAACCGATTGCAAGTTCGCCATCTGATTATATGAGAGCTGATCTTCAAGTTTGGTCAATCAGACTTTGAGTCCTTCCCAGCATGAACAACTTGTCAATGAATTGTAGAAGTCTCCAACCTCTTGTCCGAGCTTCAATAAATTAACTCCAATCGTCTATAAGTCATGACAAATGATAGTCCACTCTCTGTAACAAACTCTACATAGTCCGAACAACCTACTGATATTTTGTTATTGCTGCTACTTTTATTCTATTATGAGCTCCGTCTATAAAAGGGATCCTCTAGATACATTTTCTTCTTTAAGCACTAAGCTCTCCTCTCTGCTCTAAATTCTCCTGAGTACTCCATTCTTGTTAGCCAAAGAACTAACTTGACCATCGAGTGTCCTACCAGAGCCACTCACCTCTGATTTGGACTTCATCTTACAGGTCTCGTTGGCGGTCTCATTTTCTTTAGCTCTAGCGAGCTTCGAGGTCAATACCGTTTTCTATACTAACAAAAAGTATAACAAAACAATATATTATATCTATTCTAAAATTATAAAGCAATGATTAGAAAATATCATAATAAATTATTTATACCTATGTTTCTGCATATGTTGGTATACGTGTTTATAGTGATGTATACAACCATCGCTATGTTTTTCATATACATTAATGTTAATAATCTAAACCGGTATTTATAAGTGTTGCAATAAACTATTAAAAGTGACGTTTGTTAAATGTCAGTATAAATCTCCTATGTTGACATTTATAAGCATTTTTGTAAACTTGTGATCAACAAATATTATACCTTATAACAATATTTTGAAACATCATAATAACACATACTCTCGTGATGTTTGCATAATGTCATAATAAATCATTACCATAAATAGGATACCAATGTTTGCGAGATCCATCACCATAAAAGCTAACAACGCTCACTTAAACGACGTTTATCCGATGTTTGTTAAAAACATTGATATAGGGATATTACGATATTTGTATAGTCTCTTACATCATTTGTTGAACATCGTCATAAATTTTTTTTTTTTGTAGTGCTTGTTACCGCCCCAACCAACAACTACAGAACTAGTTGAGGAGCACCCAGCCAACTGGCTTTAAATCATCTTCTCCCTCCTATGTTCTGAACTGGCCTTATTTCATTAAGCGGGGTGCATTTTATAGGTGTAGGGAACTGGTGCATCTCAAAAGAAGTTGTAGAAATGGCCTAGCATGTTTCCTATGCCAGGGAGTAGGGCATTCGGCATATAGATGTAGAGACAATTGGATTAGGGCATTCATCCTCAGAAGGCCTGATGTTCATCTTTCAGTATAAGAGGCACATACAAGAAGATATGAGGATCCTGCAAAGGCCCCGATTGTCCAGGCCCATCCCTTAAGGAGGTGCCCCTCTCTCTTCCATTGACCATATCAAAAGAGTTCTTAGTTGTATCTTCCTCTGCTATGATTGGGACCCCTTCCGATATGGATTCAACTCCTCCATCATGTTCTTCCCTTCTTGTCACAGACTTCTACAAGCCTACAATGCCAGCAAAAAGGAAAGTGTCGTGGTTGTGAAAGTAATTTTACTTGAGTTTGAGCAAGATTCTGGGTTAATGATTAACTTTCGTAAGAGCTTCATGCTTTACTTAAATATGGATGATAGGAAGCTCAGAATCTAGTTGCTTTGCTTCATTGCATAAGGAGAATCTTGTCCTTCAGATACCTTTGGCTACCACTGAATGATAGGAAGCTACTGAAACATTGCTAGATGCCTTTGCTGGAAAAGATTAGATCCAGGCTTGTCTTGTGGAAGGATAAATTTCTCAGTTTTGGAGGCAAACTTATTATTCTGCTTAATCTAGTTCTAATAGCACATCCTATATACTTCATATCCGTATTCAAGTTACCATGGTGTGTTGTGAATAGATTTGATCAGATCATGAAGGGGTCCTTGGCATTATGAATATTAGCAATCTAAATATGTCTTTGTTGGTAAAGTGGGTATGGGAACTTCTTAAATATCAGAGACTCCATGGAATAAGCAAATCATGAATGCATATCATTCTCGGAAAAGATTTTCAGGCTAAGAGTTAAGAAATCCTTTTCATTTGTATCTCCAATGTGGAAGGACATCGGAATTGATTTATATTCATTCTGTAATTGTACTTCTTTTAAGCTTGGTGATGAAAGCAATATCAGATTTTGGGAGGTTGCTTAGGTAGACGCAGTCTCCTTTTTTTCTATTTTTGCCGGTATTTATGAAAGTACAGCGAAGATCAACTCATCTATTGCATCTCATTACAGTTGAAAGAAAGTGAAAATGGTACATCGAGGACCATTGTCCCTTCTACAAACGAAGCAGGTGGAGAAGCTTTTTCAAATTTTGGAACCAGTTAGACTTTTTAGACCAGCAGATGTGCCTATGTGGAAGCTTATATACAATGGTATCTTTTTTGTTAACTCTGTCTACAAATTTATTAATCATGGAGGAATTCTTTGGCCATGCTACAAAGCCATCTGCACATTCAGAAAAGTCAGTATTCATGTGTCTTGCCTTGAAGAAAAGACTCCATATAGGTGAGATTTTGACAAGAAAAGGTTGGGGACGAGGAACTCGTTGCTCTTGTTGTAGTGCTAATATAGAATCTGTCTCTCACCAATTTGTTATATGCCTCTTTGTAAGAAGTGTGTCGTTTACTGTGGAAGTGTGATTGAATATTACGGGACAACCGACCAACATTCAGGATTTTAGGTCATCTTGGAGGTGAAGGAAAACTGAGAAAATCTTGGGAACAGCTAGCCATGGCAATTTGATGCCACACTTGGTTGGAGAGAAATGTATGAGTTTTTTCTTCAAAAGAAGTCATCTGTTAATGCAGTCTTGTGCTAGGCCTTTCAGTCATTTGTTCTTTGAGGAAACATGAGCAGTGGCAAGGCCAAGGAAAGTCACTTAGCTTTGATTCAAATCCTTGACACATTGATGAGAAACTCCTAAATCTATTGTATATTCCAACTATTTTCCTTTCCCACTATCCTGTATCTCTGTAAATAAAGTCTGTTTAAATAAAGCAAGAGGTAGTTTTCAACTTCGCCCATTTACAGTCAAAAACTAACTAGAGGAGGAGGCAAGTTGCTATCACTATCATCTGTGCCCTTTGCGGAACTTATGGCTATTTGGATGGGATTGCAGGTGGTTATGGTGGATTTGTAGGCACAACAAATTTGGATTGAAGGATATTCTTTGATTGTTTCTACTTGACTTACTAATACAGCTTCAAACATGTGTAAACAAAACCTACTATTGAAAGATGTGATGGCATGGAAGAACGTAAGATAAGTATATGACATTTAAACACAAATATTATTCGAAGAAAGCTTATTAGGCAGCGGATACCTGGCAAACAAAGTATGTTACGAGGATTCTGATTGAGTAATTGGTAGTTGTATATAGTTGGGGTTCGCCAATAATGTTACAAAAGTGAAAGAATAGACTGATATTTGGTGCGCAGGATGGAGGGTGCCAATACATTATTGAACGGTTTAAATAAGTAGTTATTATGTATTAAGGAACTGGTTATTCTATAATTCACTATCATGGGTTACGTGTTGTAAGATGTTGTATTTATTTAGCAAAAGAGTTTATATGTTTTATGTGATTACAGCAAAAGTCAGAGTCGCGAAAGCTGTATGCTCTCTAATAGGTTGAACGGGTGTGTTTGCTTCAAAGTTGCCGACTTGTAAATGATGACATATTACACCTAGGATTCTGGTGGATGGGAGCTTTTCAAGGCATCAATGTTGGTTTGTTTCTCACGGCAAACATCTATTTTCATCCATACACAAGTATTTGCTTTTCATTAGTTGTATTAAGACTACAAGTTATTATAATATATCATATATACTAACATACATAATACATTACTAATTATATATATATATGTATATATATCATTACTTATATATTACTATATATATAATATTATATATATATTTGTCATATATATATATATATATAATCTCTCTTT
>QRFJ01007822.1:0-39486 GCA_006176705.1 Cocos nucifera
AGGTGAGCCAACATTTGGCGAGCAGTCCGATATCTTCATGGTTGGCACTGGAGCTCATCAGACAACGAGCCCAACATGTAGTATCCTGGCCTTATTGTCTTCGTCAATCCATTTTTCCAGAGACGCTCTCTGTTCAGTGGATGGACGAGCTGGTAAGGTGGGAGGGTCCTGGTCCACAAACATGTGTTAACTTCTCTGACCCAAAACAATTTTGTAGTTCCTGAGCCAATCTTTATAATTGGGTCCAGTCAGTCTATTGTGTGTCTAGGATAGTGTGCCAATGGGTTTGACGCAGACATATACCTGTAGAGAGTCAAAGATTCTAGTTACATACTGTAATTTTGTACTTGACCAATTTATTTAGGGATTTATTTTTATAACAAATTAGCTTCCACTATTTTCTCGGATCCCTACACTCCCTTTGTAGAGATGCGAAAATCTCACGATTGATGAATTTCTATGGGTGGTGCGGGTCTCACCAACTGACTCATCACTCACCTAACAGTTATTGTGATGGGTTAGCCAATGAGTGAACAACTCTTGTTCAATGATCTCTAATCATGGTGCACCCAAACTTGTCTCTAATTCATGAATCTCACCGTATCTGGAATATTGATCCACTCCTTAGTTAAGTCAGACCCACATTTGCCATAGATTGGGTTCCTAATTGGGTCTCTCACCGTATCCGGAATATTGAGCCCAACTCATCCTCCAGCCCAAGCATCCAATGCCTAATAGAACATGGTTGCGTCTTCCGGTGCAACTGAGCCACTGATCACAGCGAGAACAAATCAACCCGGGAAGGGCCCGCACTCTACAATGGTGGAAGACCTCGTGACTTAATCTTTTCTTAGGGAGATTGATCAGTCTCATATAAACTAGACTTGCTTAGTCATAACAATTATGACTAACCTATTGGCATGGGTTAGCTCGGATTATTGACCACCTCAGATCAGAACTGTGTCAACAGATATGGCCAGGTAAGTGAGACCGGTGGAAGGAATATGCCATTAACTCGCACAAGAACGCATTCAGGTCGAGTAGCTTCCAATTTAAAAACCAGTCGGTCGTCTGTGCCAAACTTACCTTAGACACCAATTGTTGATCAGAACCAATGGGTTAGCTAAAATCCAGACTCTAACTCTGAGCCTAATTAGGTCTTGCTTGATCGTTGACTCGATCTTGACCCAGACTTAATCCTATTAGGCTGGTCAATTTAAGCATTGTTGATCCCATCTAACCAACTCTTGATTCGGTTTGATCAACCGCTTAAACCTAATTGAGCTACCCAAGCCCGAACCTAGTATTATGAATATGTCTTAGATCTGAAATTCTCAATTTTAGACCTAATTAATATTCATAAACTTAATTCTTAATTAAGTTGGGTTCATAAACAAAATATGCACAATAAATCCTAGGGTTTCAGGATCTGGGTTTTGCAGAAGTAAGTTTTGGGTTTCTTGATTAAGGACGAACACGCAAGCTAGCACCCCTACACGTCATAAGAACACCCCATCGAATGGAAGAGAGGGCCCAACCTTCTTCGTTCTTATGACGGACGGCCAAGAGGAACGCCTTAATCAGAACATGAAAATCTAACAAAAAGTTATAGATCTATATCATATATCTCATATACAAATTTAGATCTAATCAAGGCATAATTTTGCATACATCTCATGATCAAATCATGCATATTTTTAGATCTAAATTATCTCATAATAATCTGAAAAATTAGAATTTAAATTAATCTAATCAAAATAATTCTATCTAAGACATTATGTAGAACTATTCTACAACTAGTCTAGTCATGCATCTATCATATCTCATATGATATTAAAATTAAATAATTTTTATTTGCTATTTATCAGATGTTATTATAACACTTATAATATCAGAAAATAGTAAATAAGAAGATCTAAATATGATTTAATCAGATTAAATCAAAGACATGCAAAACATATTCTATAGAACTATTTTATTCTAGAACTAGTCATGCATATCTTCATGTTCTTTAGATCAAACATTTTAATTTTAATTTTTCTGATTTCAGATCTGATCACATCTCATGTGACATCTGAAATCACTTTATTTTCTAATTAAAAGAAAATTAAAATCAGATCTAAAACAATTTTAGAACCCTGGCTCTGATACCAGTTGAGGGAAATCCTGATTCCTGGTCCAGGTTAGTCCAGATCTGATTAGATCAAGAGATATATTTCAAAAAATTTTCTTCTATCTCAATCAGATCTTCGATATATTTCAGATCTGATTCTTATTATTTAATAAATAAAAAAATTAGATAAATTAAATCAAATTTAATTTACCTGATTTGGTAATCCCTATTACCTAGTAGATGATCCTGATTACAGCGGAAGGTTCTGGATCTAGCCACGCAAGCGCCTGGCCTCTACCGGTATCCACTTGGGTTGGATCTGGAGATCCTCTTCTCTCTATCTAATGCCTCCAATCAGATCTGGATCTGATCTGGAGGATCTTCAAAACTCTTTTGAAGATCTGCAGTCATCCTTTTGCAGCAGCGCAGCCTTCTTGCTTTTGATCGCCTTTCCTGATCTGAATCGCACCAACCAAAGTCCAAACAACCTTTTGGACATGGAGAGCAAGGGGAGAAAAGCTATGGCATGGAGAAGGGGTAGAGGCAGCCTTGGGGCATGGGGTTTCTCAATTGCATCGCTTAGGATTAGGGTTGGGCGCAGGGTCTTATTTATAGACTCTTGTGATCCAACTCCTCTTCTCTCAACCAATCACAATCCTTTTGTGAAATCAGATCTAAATCTGATTGGTTGGAATAGAGACCCCTGGATTCCTCCTTAGAGGGCACCTAAGACCAGTCAAACTGGATTCTTAGTAGAACTCTGATTGGAATCCAAAAGGGAGGTGGAGTCCTTGTCCAACAAGGACTCCTAGGGCCTCCTACTTAGGCTCACGCCACCCTTGGCGTGCGCCCTTCTCCTTGCCAGGTTCTGGCAGGGGGACAGGCCCCCACCAGCTCTCCAATAGGTGCATGACATGTGGTCAAAAGTCAAAGGGTGAATGGTCAACGTTTGACCAGTCAAAGGTAGACTTTTGACCAAAGTCAAAGAAGAAGAAATGGCAGGTGACCAAAAATGGCAGGTAATGTCTTTCAAATAAGACAACCTATTCTAACTTGGACAACCTCCAGTCAGACCATATGAAGGCCTCTGATTGAGCACAAACTCCTTTGGCTCAGTCAGGACAACTTATTTATGATAGTAAAAGAAGAACGTTAGGTTCAATCGAGTGCTAGCACGATTTCCTTGAACCTAATTGAATCTCATTCAGATCAATTGAACTAGATCAGTTCAATTGATGATCACCAGATTCAAACCCTTGTTTGTGTGACCCAGTTATGTTCAGTTCTGTATGGTAATGGGATATGTCATGATCTCTATCATAGACATCATCGAAACTCCTTCCGATGGATCAAAACTCTTCTAATTCGAACAGCTAGAATGATCGATCATCTAAATCATTCTAATTGCTCCCAAAATCCACTAGTGACACCTAGCAGTATATGGTGGCAACCCATCAGAGCTGAATGTGAACCTCTTAGTGCAGCTACCTATGTGATTAAGTTCTTCTATCTTGAGCCACGATCAGATTAGGGTTAAGGTGAACTCGTCAAACCCTAGTCTCTGTCATATGATGTAATCATTCGATTCGAGTCCAATGTGAAAATCTAAATAGAAACTCTTTCTATTATTTCACTCTGCCATGGCCATGGGCTTCAGGACTTGATTCTCATGATTATCATAGGGCTACTCCTCTACCACCGAGGTAGATAGATCCCATCTTGATGCAATCCAGTTCCTACAATGAACATGCTATAGCCAACATACACCTCAGGGTTCCATATGGCTAGGAGATCGAGTAATGGTGTAGTCAAACTATAACACCCTCAAGGTGAACTGCCGATGCATCTCAGGTCAAAGAACCAGACACACTACTGCAGCATCGAGTCAGTCATTGACGAGAAGGTAGACTTCCTAATGACTACTCGAGGTGGTCACGCTCGGTGCCCTCGTTCTCTAACGAGTACCTGTACTCTCACTCCGGTGTCTCCACACCGTAGACTCAAGACTCATCTACTAAAGAGAAGCGATCGTACACCAACCTTCCGGATCAATCACCATCCTCGTGATGATCCTATGGTCGGGAGCTATTTATGAGTTAATAATGATTATTCATGTCTTAAATTTTCAACTCTTGAAAATATGAATTATCATTACCATTAACTCAAAGGATGTATCACAGACACTAAATACATATGTGTGATAGAAAATAACCCATTTTATAAATTATAGTCAAAATTACAATTTTGCCCCTAGAAGTGTATTACAAGTGTCAGCCAATTCTGGCTTCTAGGGCACATATATCTAACAGGTGATTGATCCGAAAGATTGGTGTACAATCGCTTCTCTTTAGTAGATGAGTCTTGAGTCTACGGTATGGAGATACCAGAACGAGAGTATAGGTACTCGTTAGAGGGCACTGAGCGTGACCATCTTGAGTAGTCATTAGGAAGACTACCTTCTCGTCAATGATTGACTCGATACTGTAGTGGTGTGTCTGGTTCTTTGACGTGAGGTGCATCGACAGTTCACCTTGAGTGTGTTATAGTTTGACTATACCATAACTCGGTCTCCTAGCCATTTGGAATCCTGAGGTGTATGTTAGCTATAGCATGTTCATTGTAGGAAAATGGGTTGCATCAGGATGGAATCTATCTACCTCAGTGATAGAGGAGCAATCCTATGATGATCATGAGAATCAAGTCCAGAAGCCCATGGCTATGGCAGAGTAAAATAATAGAAAGAGTTTCTATTTAGGTTTTCACATCAGACTTGAATCGAATGATTACATCATATGACAGAAACTAGGGTTTGATGAGTTCACCTTAACCCTAATTTGATCGGGGCTCAAGATAGAAGAACTTAATCACATAGGTAGCTGTACCAAGAGGTTCGCATTCAGCTCTGATGGATTGCCACCATATACTGCTAGGTGTCATTGGTGGATTTTGGGAGCAATTAAAATGATTTAGATGATCGATCATTCTAGCTGTTCGAATCAGAAGAGTTCTGATCCATCGAAAGAAGTTTCGATGATGTCGATGATAGAGATCATGACATATCCCAATACCATACGTAACTGAACCTAACTAGGTCACACAAATAAGGATTTGAATCTGGTGATCATCAATTGAACTGATCCAGTTCAATTGATCTGAATAAGATTCAATTAGGTTCAAGAAAATCGTGCTAGCACTCGATTGAACCTAACGTTCTTCTTTTACTATCATAAATAGTTGTCCTGACTAAGCCAAAGGAGTTTGTGCTCGATCAGAGGCCTTCACTTGGTCTGATTGGAGCCTGTCCAGGTCAGAAAAGGATTGTCTTATTTTGTAAGATAATACCTGCCATTTTTGGTCATCTGCCATTTCTCATCCTTTGACTTTGGTCAAAAGTTGATCTTTGACTAGTCAAATGTTGACCATTGATACTTTGACTTTTGTCCATGTGTCATGCACCTATTGGAGAACTGGTGGGGTCTTATCCCCCTACTAGAATCTGCAAGGAGGAGGGCACACACCAAAGGGTGGCGTGCGCCCAAGCTTGAGGCGCCCAGGAGTCCCTGTTGGATAGGGACTCCATCTCCTTATTGGATTCTGATTAGACTCCTCCTAAGAACCAACTTTGATTGATCTTAGGCACCATCTAAGGATGAATCCAAGGGACTCTATTCCCACCAATCAGATTTAGATCTGATTTCACAAAGGGTTGTGATTGGTTGGGATGAAGAGGAGTTGGATCATGCATAGTCTATAAATAAGACCCTGCGCCCAACTCAAAAAGCAATGCAATTCTCCACGTTCGAAGGCTGCCTCTCTCTTCCTCCTCCATGCCAAGTCCGTCATCTCCCTCTCCTCTCCACGCCCAAAGTAGTTTGAATCTCAGTTGGTGCAATCCAGGCGAGAGAAAGGCGACAGAAAGCTAGAAGGCTGCGCTGCTGTAAAGGACAACTGCTGATCTTTGAAAGCTGTTTTGAAGATCCTCCAAATTAGATTCAGATCTAATTTTTGGAGATGTGATAGAAAAGAAGAGGATCTCTAGATCTAGCCCGAGTAGATATCGGTAGAGGCCAGGCACTTGTATGGCTAGATCCAGAACTTTCCACTGCTTACAGGATCATCAACGGATAATAGGATTACCCTACATCAAGGTAAATTAAATTTGATTTAATTTATCCATATTTTATTAGAATAACAAAAATCAGATCTAAAACATCCCAGATCTGATTTGGATCAAAAAAAAAAGTTTTTAAAATATATCTCTCGATCCGATTAGATCTGAACGAACCTAGTTCGAAAAATCAGAATTTTCCTTCATGAGCATACCTCCAGAAGGACCTGCCTCCTTCTTCTTTA
The DNA here is from genome assembly GCA_006176705.1 of Cocos nucifera. Taxonomy (NCBI): domain Eukaryota; kingdom Viridiplantae; phylum Streptophyta; class Magnoliopsida; order Arecales; family Arecaceae; genus Cocos; species Cocos nucifera. Next base: position 6,467 of record QRFJ01007822.1, read on the forward strand.
GGGTGGCCAGGTAAGTAGGGCATTTTCACTTCCAGTGGCCGTCATTGTTGCAATGAAAACACTTTTCTTTGTCAGCAACCTTCTTCTTTAGCTCTGCCTTTTTCTTCTTTCCTTCTTCCTCCTTCTGCTTTTTTAAAGACTTCTTCTTCTTTCCAAAAGACTTTCTCTTGGAAGAAGTCCATTCCATAGCAAGTACTGAGCCTTTAGAATCTTTCATGGAAAGCTCAATGGTAACCAGCATGTTCATAAGTTCGACCAAGGAATTTTGAAGTTTATGCATATGGTAGTTCATGATGAACTATCCATATGTATCAGTCAAGGATTGTAGAATTATATCATTCTACAGATCCAAGTCCAACCTCACTCTGAGCTTCTCAAGCTCTTCCATGTCCTTGATCATCATTAGACAATGATCTTGGACTGACTGCCCATCACGCATCTTAGCCTTGAACAGTCATTTAGTGATTTGATACTTTGCTGTGCGACTCTGTTCACCAAACATCTTCTATAGGTGAGCCAACATTTGGCGAGCAGTCCTGATATCTTTATGTTGGTGCTGAAGTTCATCAAACATCGAGCCCAGCATGTAGCATCTGACCTTATTATCTTCATCTGTCCACTTATCCAGAGATGCTCTCTGCTCAGCAGATGGACGAGCTAGTAAGGTGGGAGGGTTCTGATCCAATACATCTTCTCAGAACCCAAAATAATTTTGAAGTTTCGAAGCCAATCCTTGTAGTTTGGTCCAATCAGTCTATGGGTGTCCAGGATTCATGCTAGTGGGTTGGATGTAGATATTTTTCTGTAGAGAGTCAAAGTTTCTAGTTAGATATTATAATTAAGACTTAACCAATTTATTTAAATATTTTATTTTTAAATAAATTAGCTTTCACTATTTTCTTGGATCCCTACACTCTCTCTGTAGAGATGCAAAAATCTTCATGATTATTGATTTCTAGTGGATGGTGTAGTCCCACCGACTTACTCATCACCTCACCTAATAGTTATTGGTGATGGGTTAGCCAATGAGTGAACAACTCTTATTCAATGATTCTCTAATCATGATGCGCCCAAACTTGATCTCTAATTCATTAATCTCACCGTGTCTAGAATATTGATCTACTCCTTAGTTAAGTCAGACCTACCATTTGCACAGATTGGATTTCTAATTGAGTCTCTCATCGTGTCCAATATATTGAGCCCAATCCATCCTCCAGCCTGTAGCATCCAATGCCTAATAGACATGGTTATGTCTTTTCAGTGCAATTGAGCCACTATAACCAATCGAGAATAATCAACCCTGGGAAGGGCCCACACATCTATAATGGTGGAACACCTTAGACTTAATCTTTTCTTAGGGAGATTTGATTTAGATCTCATTAAACTAGACTTGACATAGTCATAACTATTATGACTAACCTAATGGCATGGGTTAGCTCAGATTATTGATCACCTCAGATCAAAATTGAGTCAACAAACATGGCCAGGTAAGTGAGATCGGTGGAAGGGATATGTCATTAACTCGATAAAAATGCATTCGAGTCGAGTAGCTCCTAATTAAAAATCAGTCGGTCGTATCTGCCAAACTTATCTTAGATACTAAATTGTTGAACCAGAACCAATATTAGCCTATAATCCAGACTCTAACCGCTGAGCCTAATTAGGTCTTAGCTTGATCGATCACTCACGTGACTCGATCTTGACCAAGACTTAATCCTGTTAGGCTGGTCAATTTAAGCATTGTTGATCCCATCTAACCAACTCTTGATTCCGTTTGATCAACTATTAGACCTAATTGAGCTACCCAAGCTCGAACCCAATTTTATGAACATGTCTTAGATCTAAAAATTCTCAATTTTAGACCTAATATATTTCATAATCTTAATTCTTAACTAAGTTTAGGGTTCATAAACAAAACATGTAAATAAGATCCTAGGGTTTCAGGATCTAGGATTTTGCAGAAAGTAAGTTTTCAATTTTTGATTAAGCATGAATGTGCAGCACCCCTACACATCATAAGAACATCCCATTGAATGGAAGGAGAGGGTCTTTAAGCCCTACTTTATTCTTATGACCGGACGGCCAAGGGGAACGCCTTAATCAGAAATACAACTAATCTACAAATACTAATTAGATCTAAGCATATATCTCATATAAGAAAATTGATCTAATTAAAACATCTTTTGTATATATCACATATATCATGCATGCATATTTTTTAGATTTAAATTATCTCATAATCATCTAAAAAATTAAATTTAAATTTGATCTCATCAAATAAGATTTAATCTAGACCTATTTGTAGAACTATTCTACAACTAGTCTAAACATGCAACTATCATATCTCATATGAATAAATTAAATTTAATTTATTTTCTATTTTTAGATCTGATTATAATATTTATAAGATGGAAAAATAGCAAATAAATAGATCTAAAAATTATATTTAATCAAATAAATAATATGATTATACTAGACTACACATAGAATAATTCTATTCCTAGTCTAGTTATGTATCTCATACATATTAGATCTAGATTAATTAATTTTAATTTTCTATTTTTTTTACTTTTCTAATTTTAGATCTAATCATATCTCATGTGATATCTAAAATTACTAATTTACTAAATTAAATTAGATCTAAATAAATTTTATAAGAACCTGGCTCTGATACCAGTTGAAGAAAAATCCTGATTTTTCGGAGTCAGGTTCGTTCAAATCTGATTGGATCTAGAGGCATATTTCAAAATTTTTTTCTTAGATCCTAACCAGATCTATCATTTCTCAAATTTGATTTTATGATTTGATAATTAAAAAAATTAAATTAAATCTAATCTAAATTAATTTTACCTTGATTCTGGGTAATCTAATTATCCATTGATGATCGTGCTGAAGTCCTAAGGTTCTGTATCTAGCCACGCAAGTGCCTGACCTCTACCGTTATCCACTCGAACTAGATCTGAAGATCTTCTTCTTCTCTTTTTTTTCTCCAAAAATTAGATCTGGATCTGATTTGAAAGATCTTCGAAACTCCTTTCGAAGATCTATTATCGTCTCTATAGCAGTGCTGCCTTCTTCCTTTCTCGTCAGCCTTATCTTGCCTGAATCGCACTAATCTAAAGGCCCAACTTCATTGGGCATGGAGAGGAGAGAAAGGATCAGAAAGGTGGCATGGAGGAGGGAGAGGGGTAGTCTTGGGGCATGGCTAGAAGAAAAGTCAATAAAAGTGGGCATAGATAGGTCTTTATATAGATCCTGCTGCGCCATGCAGTGCCACATCACCCCGACCAATCACGTTGCTTCATTCAATCAGATCTAAATCTGATTGATGGGATGATATCACCTGATCCAATCAGATGAGAGACCCATAGATTCATCCTAAGGTGGTGCCTAAGACTAGTGAAAGTCTATAGGTGAGGGTCACCTAGATTGAATCCAAAAAGCAATCTGGAATTTCATCCGTATGGGACTCCAGGCGTCCCTATCCATGGGTGCACGCCATCCCAAGCATGCACCCCGTTCTGTCCAATTTTTAGGAAGGGGACAAGCCCCTATCTACTCTCCAATAAGTGTATGACACATGGGCAAATATCCAAGGATCAAAGGTCAATGTTTGACCAAAGTCAAAGGACAAGAATTAGCAGGTGACGAAAAATAGCAGGTATTATCTCAAATTTATCTCATAAATTAAGATAACCCTTTTTTGACCTGGACAAGTTCCAGTCAGACTAGGTAAAGGTACCTGAGTGAGCATAAACTCATTTGGCTCAGTCGAGACAATTTTTAATGATAGAAAAAGAAGAATTTTAGGTTCAATCATGTGCTAGCACGATTTTCTTGAACCTAATTGAATCTAATTCAAATCAATTGAGCTAGATTAGTCCAATTGATGATATCTAGATCCAAACCTTTATTTGTATGATCTAGTTAGGTTTAGTTCTATGTGGCAATGGGATATGTAGTGATCTCCATCATTAACATCATCGAAACTCCTTTCGATGGATCAGAACTCTTCTGATTTAGATAACCAGAATGATCGATCATCTAAATCATTCTAATTGCTCCCAAAATCCATCAGTGACACCTAGCAGTATATGATGGCAACCCATCAAAATTGAAAATGAACCTCTTGGTGCAGCTACTTGTGTGATTAAGTTCTTCTATCTTGAGCCCCGATCAGATTAGGGTTAAGGTAAACTCGTCAAACCCTAATTTCTATCATATGATTTAATTATTTGATTCAAGTCCGATGTGAAAACCATAATAGAAACTTTTTCTATTATTTCATTCTCTGCCATGGCCATGGGCTTATGGACTTGATTCTCATGATCATCATAGAGCTGCTCCTCATCCATCGAGGTAGATAGATTCCATCTTTGTGCAATCCAATTCCTACAATGAACATGCTATAGCCAACATACACCTCAGAATTCTGAATGGCTAGGAGACCGAGTCATGGTGTAGTCAAACTATAACACCCTCAAGCTGAACTGTCGATGCACCTTAGGTCAAAAAACCAAACACACCACTGCAGCTTCGAGTCAGTCATCAACGAGAAGGTAGACTTCCTTATGAATACTCGAGATGGTCACGCTCAGTGCCCTCGTTCTCTAACGAGTACCTATACTCTCGCTCTGGTGTCTATACACCGTAGACTCAAGACTCATCTACTACAAAGAAGCGATTGTACACTAACCTTTCAGATCAATCACCATCCTCATGATGATCCTATGGTCAGGAGCATTTTATGAGTTAATAATAAAATTTTTTATCTTAAATTTTCAACTCTTGAAAATAAGAATTATCATTACTATTAACTCAAGGGATGTATCACAGACACTAAATACACATATGTATAGAAAATAATTCATTTTATTATTTATAGTTAAAATTATAATTTTATCCCTAAAAGTGTATTACAAATGTCCGCCAATTTTGGCTTTTAGGGCACACATATCTAACAATTGGTGCCATTACTTAGGCAAAAGAATCGAAGACATACCAGTGAATAAAGCACATTCTATGCCGCTTCCACCTAATTTAGGAGATCGTGGATAGAGGTGACATCAATCTTTAGAAGATCGACGGAAAGGAGAACCTAGCCGATCCCTTCACTAAAGCCTTGGAGATAAAGGAGTTTGACAACCATAAGTCGAAGATGGATATTAGATACTGTGTTGAGTGGCTTTAGGATAAGTGGGAGTTGTTAAAAAATGTATTCCAAAGCCAATCATCAACTTGTTGATGGTTGAGCTACATTATATCTATAATTGATTCATTAATAAATAAAATATATTTTTAATATTTTTTATCATGAAGTATTCATCTTCTAATGAACTCCATTATTATGATGAAGTTCTTAGAACTATTTAGCTTTGATAAAGAGAGAATTTATTGATTAGTCCTTAAATCTATTCATGATCTAATTATTGAGAAAAGTGCCTTGAATTCTTTTATATTAAGCCCATAGCAAGGTCTAGGACGATGAACGGAGTCCAACGAGCCTAAGAATACCTCAATCGAAGATCAGACGGTAAAGATACGCACGAAGGACCATACGGAGCATCGGACAGGATGTCGGTAGTGGGGCACACCATCGCAGGCCTATAGGTGTGCCGGCCCAGGCATGCCCAAGCAATGCGGGCCAGCACCATGCACGGGGTGGCCCAGGCGCGCCCAGGCAGCACGACCCAGCACCATGCACGAGCGAGCATGTGGCCTAGGTCAATGCGTGAGTGCAGCCCGATTCTAGGCGGGCGCATGCGGGCGCGGCCCGGGCCCAGGCAGCCTCGCAAACAAGGCATGGGTGCGGGGCATTTTTACATGGTCCACATGCCAGAGAGCATGGACCAAGCTTTTTATCATGGTGTTTGATGTGGTTTGCACGATCAAACGCCCACGGAGGGCCGCGATCACAATCTAATGGATCGAGGGACTTGTTTGAGTTAGTTTGGGACTGCAGACTCCTATCCTGAGTTGGATAGAGGCCTTTAAAAGGCATGGCAGATGGAGAGCTTGAGTGTAGCTGGGCTGTGGCTTAGTATTTTTCAGAGAACTTGAGATGCAAGGAGCATAGAGAAGAGCGCTAGCGACAGTAGGAGCAGGGGCTTCGGACAGATAGCTAGAGAATGGACTACGATCATTTCAGGGGGTCTCGAGAAGAGAGTTTGTTCAGGATAACTTCTTGTTGAGAGAACTGTATACATGAGTTGAGAGTGGGTAATCTCCTCTTGTATCTCTTTCTTTTTCATGGTGAAGTTTTGCATGCCCCATGGAGGTGAGCCTTTAGGCTGATCCACGTACTTGATTGTTTTCTTATTTTATTTTTTTCTTTCTTTCTATCGCAATCTGCTTGTATTAGATCCTTAATACAAATGATAGGCTGTTAATTAGGATGACAGCATCTATCGAGCATAGGTCGCTGTATGCCATATGGGTTGGTTGTCCTCTTAACCAAGGAGTATAGAGACACTGGTATGGCATACAGGTAAGATGTATGGGTACATCATCATTGAATATGACCAACTCTAGAGCATTTTATTATCGAGAATGTCTCTGATGGGATATAGGTATAAGTATCCCTTAGACCTAAGATCACATCTATGACTTGCAAGCAACTCACTATGCTTTGGTACCCAACTAATTAATTTTCTAATTCAATAATGGAAGGCTTCTAGGCACAGTCAAGTACTTTTGAAGTCAGAGTGTGATCAAGATCGAATTGACCACTCCAAGAGTTGGAGAATAATTTATTACTATATTTCAATATAGCAAAACCTTGGCTAGGATAATCCATCAGATGGATTTAATATTTTAAAATATAAAGAGGACAACCTGATCAGAGTTGATAGTTGAATTCTGAGGTGTCCTACGAGCATATTGGTCAAGAGGATGAATTATATGGTAACTATATCCATATGGGTTCTAAGGATGTTGTTCTACACATTCGACCTATCCGACCATCGGGTACCATTGCTAGATGGTTACTTCAATTGGTACAGAAATCTATTCCTATGCTATTAGCTTAGGTTCAGACCTATGAGGTCATACACATTAGTGCTCATGATCTGATTGGATGGTAATGATTGAGAATCATTCTAGGATTAAACAATTAATACGATTGATGTTTAACCTAGTGCAAGCATTGCAGGAGGATCGATTAGTAATTTGATTGCTAATTAGCTTAATTTGATTAAGCCAAAGAATTGAGATTAAATCTATTTAAATATAATTTAATTAAATTTGGTTTGGGCTTGATTGAATCAAGTCCAATTGGCTTATTGGATAAGCCAAGTGCAAGAAAAAACTAGTCCTAGTTCAACTAGGACTTGGATCAACCTAATTTTCTAATTTGATTAGAAAATTAAATTAGAAGTAAATTTAATTTAATCTAATTTGATTAAATTATTAATTGTATTAGAATCTAATTTCATTTTACTGACTTGGTTTTGATATAATTTGGTTTGAGAAATCATGTTTGACCAAGTCATAGATGGAATCCTGGTGAGACTAGGATTCCACCTTGTGCCACCTTAGCCCTCCATGCCCCCCATGCCTATTTCTTAGGAATTTTTCATGGAAATTATCTATCCCATGATCTTCGTGCATGCCTCCTCTCTCCCTCCCTTTCTCATATGGTAATTTCGTGGTTGGCCAAGTCAAAAGGAGAAGTTTGTTTTTGATCTAGGATTCTATGAGATAGAATCCTTATAAACCAAAATACCTCCTTCAATGTGTGCGGCCCCTTTCCTATTTTTTTCTCCCTAATTCTGCATGAGAAAGAAGGAATTTTATGCATTTATTCTTACTGGATTCACCAAAAAAATCAGAGGACGGGCATCTAAGAGTTGGGCGCCCAAACCTCTTGCCAAAACTAGTACTTCCTTGTCTAGTTTTTGACCTAGACAAGGACTCTTGTTTTTCTATAAATTTAGCTTGAATTTTGGCCTGATTATTTTATGAAATGTAGAACATTAAGAGATCTTTTAGGTGTGCAAAAATCAGGGAGAGAGAACCTCTGGGCATGGGGATTCCATAGACACCAAACTAGATGTCTAGATGATAGAAAAGAGAAGAAGAAGAGGGTCTTCTTATAGGGCTGTTTTGATTTTCTCTTCTCCTCCTCCTTTTGATATTTATTTGAGAGAGTCTCAGATTTAAAATCTTACTTCTTTCTTCTAATATTTTGGAGAGTCTAAGCCTCAAAGAAGGAAGCATCGAATCGATTGTCGAAGAGAGATCAGCACAATACTAGCATGTTGTGCTGATTTCCTGCATCAGGATCTCAGATCATGTTCGTGGGCTTGTGTGGATGACTCCTAGAGGCTGGATATGTGTGTGGCTCATGACTTCATCCTCAAGCCTAGATTAGCAAGTTAGAATATCTAACTTGCTCAGGTATCAGATCTAATATGTTATTCTATAGCTACATTAGATGTAGTATTATAGCATGTTGATGAGATCAACATCTTAATCTTTTCTTTATATTTTTAATTTTTGATTTAATGTCATACCTTGATCATATAATAAATATTAGATCTAGAATGTTTTCATATTTATTTAAATAATATTTGATTTATTTAAGTCTTCCATAGTAAGATCTTAAAAAAGTTTAAAGATCTGCTCGTAAAATCCTATATCTGATTCCTTCAGCCCTAGGGGGCATGCCTCTAAGCCTGGAGGAAGAAGGTGCACCCTAATCTTCCTTCAAGCTCAACAATGTCATGGAATCCTGCATGACAATTGGTATCAGAGCCATCTTGATGAGGAGGCATGAAGGTGCAATCCAGCATAGAAATGGGAGATTTAGTAGCAAAAAAAAAAATATTCTAGGGCCGGCAGCCCCCTTTTCTTCCTTTTAGATCTAGTGGTGATCGATGATTGGCAGCCGATCCTAGGCTTAGCGGCCGTGAACCGATGCATTAAGGTGGTTTTCGGCAACCAAGTGTCCGAGCATGGCATGTAGAGGTGGATCCCGCAGGCGATCGACGGTGGCGCTCGGGGGCAGAATGTAGGAGATCTGAAGGTGTCGCAGTAGGCCATCTTCTTCTCCAGAGAGATTAATGTCGCAGGCGGCGGCGTCGACTCTGGTGGTGGTGCAAGCGATGGGGTCTGATTGCTGTGGGTGCAGCAAAGAGCTGGATCGAGTTGCATGGATCCAATGATGGAGCATCGATCCGATGGTGGCCATGTCTAGATCTGGTGGTGGCACGTGGATTCAGGTCGACGAGATGGCATAGGCCATCCTCTTCCTCCCAATGTGTGGGATCTGACATGGTGCAGTAGGGATCCGACGAGGCAACACCCAGATTCGATGATGGTAGGCCACGAATAATGGTAGTGACGTGCCGTGGTGGTGATCTAGCACTAGCGGTGCTTAGATCCAATGGCCGTGCCTAGATCCGACAGTCGCGTGTGCATCAGCCGACCAGTGTTAGCATTTCACAATGATAAGAGGTCCGATTCAGTTTTAGATGGGATGAAGATCGAAGGAGCCGCAACAATGGAGATTTAGTAGTGGCAGCACTTGGATCCGATGGTCACATGGGCAAGCGATGGTCGGTGGCATTCCATGGTGGCTATAAGGTTGATTTGTTCTAGTTTTGGATGGGATAGAAATAGCCGAAGGAGCCAAAAGAGCCTGGAAGTTTCCAGCAAGAGATAAAAAAGAAAACTAAAGGGGGTTTCTAGGTTTATTGATTTTTTGATTTAGTTTTTCTCTTAGTTTGTGTTGTTCTCCTGGAAGCAGCTGGGGTGCTGGTGATGTTTTTTGTTTGGTGTCAGAGGAGAGATCACTTAAGGTCTTGAGGTTGAGATGGAGTTGAAGAAGCAACTATTCAGTCTGGTGGAAGGCTATGAAAAATAGTTGGAGTATATTCAATGGTGCAACCAGTTGGAGCCTTGAGGATGATAGAGATGGATGATCTGTGGTGGTCCTGCAAGTTAGGACTGGAAGGCTATAGAGTAGTACAGAGACCAGGCAGGGAGCGCTCGAGTGCTATAGTAGCGCCACCCTGAAGGCACAGGGGCTGAGAGAGGATTGATGGTGCAGTAGCCAAGGAGGGTATCTCAATAAAAAGTGCTATGGGCTTCTCAAAGAGATCGGGAGTAGATCTTAAGGAGAGCCAGGAGGTCTCAGAGAGCACCAGGGGCATCTAGCAGTCGGGAGTATCTTGGATCAAGTTTCTTATATAGGAGCATCAGAGAGAGTCGTAGTTTAGTGGAGGATGGTTTGTGTATAGTAAGAGAGGATTCAGATACCTATGAGGAGGCGGTGTCGAGATAAGGCAGGAAGCATTGGAATGCTGCAGTAGCGCTTTTTTGGAGGCATGGGGTTGAGAAAGGCTTGGCAGTGCAGCAATCAAGGGACGTATCTCAGCAGAGAGATTGTTAAACGGCATCTCAGAAAGACCAGAAGCATGTCTCAGGAAGAGCCAGGAAGTCTCAAGAACCTCAGGATGAGATAAGTGTTGGGAATATGCGCTCTTCCCACATGGATCGGCATGGCCACTAGTGATTATCCAAGCAACAAAAAAGTACTTCTTAGAGATTTTTGTGGAAGCATGATCAAATAAATCAAGGAATAGAAAAGAAGAGAAGAAGAGATTTTCAAAAGAAAAAAGCTTTTATTCAGTATATTTCAGCCCTCTTACAATCTTGATCTATTTTCAGTATATATACTTTATAAAGGGTCAAGTCCAAGCTTATAGAAAAACTTTTCAACTCCAAACAATCTACGTACACAAAATAATAACCCACGAAAACTGAGCTGACCTAGTTTCAGACTGAGCCGGCTAACCTACGACTGAGCCAACCCAATTGTGTACCATGCCAATAGCCCAAAAATGCTGCTTTCTATCTGAATTTTTCTCTGAGACCTAGCTAATCCAGTCCTGGACTAAGTCAACCCAGTTTCCAACTGAGCCAGCTCAGTCTCAGAGTCAGGTGGCCTAGTTTCTGAACTTTACTATTAAGACTGATTCTTCTTTTGGCTCACTTCCATCTTCCCATGACCTATTTTCTCATGTTTCCAAGACTTGCGAGTGTCACGTCTGAGCTCACATTCTCCATCTTGGTGCTTCAAAGTCCTTATGAACTCATCTCTTCTCAACAGACCCATCCATGCCACACATTTTTGAAAACTGTCTCTGGAAAGCACCTTCATGAGTGCATCAGACTGATTTTTCTTGGTATGAACCTTCATCAGTTCCACTTCACCTTCACCAGCTCTCTGATCCTATGGTACCTCATGTCTGTGCTTTATGCGTGCATGATAGACTGGATTTTGTGCCAACAATAGAGCACTCTGACTATCACTGAAGAGTGTAACCTTGCTCTGCTCCACCCCCAACTCATCAAACAGCCTCCCATGCCAAAGGGCTTCCTTTGCAGCCTCCGTTATCCCAATGTACTCAGCCTCTATGGTAGATAAGGCCATGAATGGATGAAGGGTTGATCTCCAAGACACCGGTCCATCATATATGCAAAAGAGTATCCAGTAGTAGATCTCCTTGTATCAAGATCACCAACATAATTTGCATCAACAAATCCATCCAGAGGATCTGAATCTTCATACATCTTCATAGATTATTCTCCGAATCCTCTCGACTGTCCACCAAACACCAAACCATAATTTTTTGTTCCATGTAGATATCTCAATATCCATTTCAATGCTTTTCAGTATTCCTTCCTAGAGTTAGCCATGTATCTACTAATCATGCTCACAGCATGTGCTATATCTAGTCTACAGCATACCATAGTGTACATCACACTGCCTATAGCATTTGCATAAGAGACTCATTCCATGTACTCTCTCTCCTCTTTTGACTAGGGGCACTGTAACTTGGAGAGAGACATATGGCTCGACAATGACATCTCTGTAGGTTTGGCCTTCTCTATCTCAAACCTCTCCAGAACCTTTTGGACATACTTTTTTTATGATAAATGGAGCACTCCTTTGCACCTATCTCTGCAAATCTCCATTCCAAGAATTTTCTCAATTGGACCCAAATCTTTCATCTCAAATTCAGATGATAATGTCTTTTTCAACCTTTTCACAGCATCCATGCTTCTACTAGCTATGAGAATATCATCTACATATAATCATAAGTATAGGACATCTTCCTCATCTACATCCTTGATGTAGACACAACAATCATGTTCACATCTGCTGAAACCTAAGATCAAGACAAAGCTATCAAACCTTTGATACCATTGACGAAGAAATTATTTCAAGCCATACAAAGACTTTCTGAGTAAACACACCTTTTCTTCCTGTCCCATCTCCATGAAACCATCCGACTGCTTCATGTAGATTCTTTCTTCCAAAGTCCCATTAAGGAAGGCTATCATCACATCCATCTATTTCAATTCCATGTTATGCTATGCCACCAGTGATAACAAAACTCGAATAGATGTATGATGCACCACAAGAGAGAAAATTTTTGTGTAGTCAATTCCTTCCCTTTGTGAGTGTCCCTTTGCTACTAGCCTTTCTTTGAATCTGATTCTACCTTATTTTGAAGGTGCTTCTTTCTTTGTGAACATCCACTTTGAGCCAATAGGTCGAGCATCCTCTGAAAGATCCACCAACTGCCATGTTTGATTCTTCTCAAGTGATTCCATCTCCTCCATCATGGCCTGCATCCATAAATCATGATCCTCAATCTCCATGGCCTCTATATAATTCTATGGATCTCCATTAGTAATGACGAGTGCATAGGAGATAACCTCATCAATGCCATATCTGATTGGTGTCCTAATAGTATGCTGGGGCTTGTGCGAAGCCACTCCCACTGGCACATCTCTGTCTGATGTCTGTGGCTACTCCTACATATCTATCTGAACTGCCAGCCCTCCATGCTGATTTTTAATCTAAGACAATGCTTTTTTGCCCAACTCCACCTTAACAGGAATACTCCTATAAGTAGATATAACCTGCATGCCATCATTCTCTGACTGGCCACCGCTGTTCATCTTTGTTTCTCTAGTTCCATCTATCCCAGACCTCCTCAAGATGCTCTTCTCATCAAAGATAATATTCCTACTGATCACTAACTTCTATGCCTTAGAGTTCCACAGCAGGTACCCCTTGACTCCTTGTGGATACCCTATGAATGTCATCTTTTAAGATTTTGGATCCAATTTGCTCCTCTCGATTGCCTCCACATGTGCATAGGCTGTGCAATCGAAGACTTTTAAGTGGCCAAGCTCCACCTTCTTCTCATTCTAGACCTCTTCTGGAATGCCTCCATTTAGCTTATAATGAGGGGACCTGTTCACAAGAAAACAAGAAAAAGTTAGAGCATCACCCCAAAAAAACTATGGAAGTGATGTCTGCAGCCTCAAACTCCATGCCTTCTCGGTCAGTGTCCGATTCATCCTCTCCGCGATACCATTCACTGGAGAGTCATCCTCATCATGTAATGGTGTTTGATGCCATTTTCCTCACAGCACCTTCTGAACTCTAGGCTAGTATACTTTCCTCTATTGTTCGACCTTAGACACTTTACCTGTCTTTCTGACTCCTTCTCTACTTCAGCTCTCCAGGCTTTGAACCGGGCAAACACCTCTGATTTTTCTCTGATCAGATAAACCCACATCTTCCTTGAGAAATCATCAATGAAAGTAACAAAGTATTTTGCTCCACCTCTAGCTGATACAGGAGCTGGTACCCACACATCCGAGTGCACTAAATCCAACACTCCCTTGTTGTGCTTGGTACTTCTGACAAACTTCATCCTATGCTATTTGCCAAAGATATACAGCTCACAAAGATCTATGCCCTCCTTCTTCAGGGTTGAAATCATACCTCTTCTGCTTAGTTCTATGAGCCCACGATCACTCATATGACCCATCCAAAAGTACCATAGTTGATATAAAATCTGCTCCCCTATGCCGCTGCTAGCACATCTGCACTATCATTTACCACTAATCCTTCCATTCTGTAAAGATTGTTGCTCAGTCTTCTACGTCTCATCACCACCAAAGCTTTCTTGAAAATTTTCAGACATCCACTCCCAACCTGGCTACTAAAAGCATAATCCTACTCCTCCAAGTAGCCCAAAAAAATCAAATTCTTTTTCAACTCTGGTACATGCCTGACATTTAATAATGTATGAATAATCCCGTCATACATCCTTACCCTGATAAAGTCAATTCTAGCTACTTTGTATAGATGATCATCTCCAAGACTGACACTTCCACCATCGACCTTCTGGTAGGTAGCAAACTACTCTCAATGAGAAGTATAGTGGTGCGAGCATGCTGAATCTAATATCCACATAGTATCACACTTTATGGATCCATCTGATACAACTAGTAGGTCTTCTCCACTGCTCATAGAAGCTATATCATCTCCCTTGCTGGCCTTCTCTTTTTCTGATCTCAAGAGGGGACAATCTCTCCTTAGGTGTCCAAGCTAATGACATTTATATCATTTCAATGTCATCTTTCTCTGATCGCGAGACTTTGATTTGCTCTTGAATTTTTTTCTTGTCTTCTCCTTTGATCTTTCCTATCTTTTGTTCACAACCAAGATCTCAGACTTAAGGTCTCCCTTGCAGATCTTCTTCCTTTGCTCATTTGATCTGAGCACACCAACAACCTCTTCATAGTTTAAGATCTCCTTCCTATAAACTAAAGTTATTATGAGACCATCATACGAACCTGAGAGAGAACATAATAGCTGCAGTGCCCGATCCTCCTTGTCGATCTTCACATCCAAACTCATCACCTCAAAACACACTTGATTGAACCTTTGGATATATGCAACAAGATCTTCACCTTCAGACATCCTCAGACTATACAGCTGTTTCTTCAACTATAGCTTATTCGTCATGTTCTTCCCCATGTATGTGTTCTTCGATCTCTCCCACAGCCCCTTTATCGTAGTCTCTGTTCAAACCTCAGGTAAAACCTGATCAGCTAAGCACATCTGGATTGTGCTAAAAGCAATTTTCTCCAACTCTTCCCAATCCTTAGCACTAATCTTTTCCAACCTTTCTTTTGTCAAGATCTTATAGATCCTTTACTGAACCAACAAGTCCTTTACTCATTGCTGCCATAGGGTAAAGTTTTTCTTATCGTCGAACTTCTCAAAATTCATCTTGAATCCACTTGATTTCATGACTTCAAACAAGTCAAGAATAGATTTCTAACACCCTTCACGATCACACACCAGTAAAACTATCCTTCATAGAAAATCTAACTAGTCCTAGATCCTCTTTCCAAACTTCTATATCATCGTTCCTCCATGTAAATAATCTCTACCTCAATCTAGAGACAACCACGAAGCAAACTAAAAGTTTTTAGGATAAAACCTGATGCAACAGATCCTGAATGTAATCCTTAGGTGTCTTCCTTCCATACAACACCACTCTGATACCAAATATTGAGAATATGCGCTCTTCCCACATGGATCGACATGGCCACTGGTGATTAGCCAAGCAACAAGAAAGTACTTCTTAGAGATTTCTATGGAAGCACGATGAAATAAATCAAGAAATAGAGAAAAAGATAAGAAGAGATTTTCGAGAGAAAAGAGCTTTTATTCAGTATATTTTAGCACTCTTACAATCTTGACCTATTTTTAGTATATATACTTTACAAAGGGTCAAACCCAAGCTCACAGAAAAACTCTCCAAACCTAAATAATCCACGTACGTAAAATAATAACCCATAAAAACTAAGCCGGCCCAGTTTCAGACTGAGCCGGCTAACCTGCGATTGGGTCAACTCAGTCCCAGACTGAGCCGACTTAATTATATACCATGCTAATAGCCCAAAAATATTGCTTTCTACCTAGATTTTTTTCTGAGACCTAGCCGACCCAGTCTTGGACTGAGCCAACCCAATTTCCAACTGAGTTGGCTTAGTCTTAGAGTGAGCCAGCCCAGTTTCTAAACTTTACTATTGAGATTGATTCTTCTTTCGACTTGCTTCCATCTTTTCATGATTTATCTTCTTATATTTCCAAGACTTGGGAGTGCCACATCTGAGCTCACAATAGATGGGTCTGAGTTGATGGCATGATTTGACCTTTAATTCCTCCGAACGCAACTGAAGTGATGGTTGGTGTAGAGGCAGAAGAGGAGAAGTGCCAGGGTGGAATTTCTTAGGATTCAATTATTTGATTTAGAGGAGTTGGATGAGCTCCTGTATGTTTCAAAGATGCCCACAAGTTGTGAAGGTATCCAAGATGGCTTCGATGGGGTCCATGGAGTGTGGAGGGACTGAAGAAGCAGCGATGATATACGAGGTACAGCGATAGACCCAACAGTGCAGTGTTGGATGGTTGGCCTTGGGTGACTCGACGATAGAGTTAGATTCTTCTACGGCATCAGATAGACTTTGGATCAGGTGGAGCTCTGAGTGGTGGCTTCATAGGTGGAGCTTTAGAGAGGTGGCTTCACAGGTGGAGCTCTAGAGTGGTGGCTACATAAATGGAGAGAATGTTTATCATGAGTTCAGAGCGGAGGGGTGCAGGAGGATCGATATCCTAGCACCAGCATCGATGATGCATAGTTTCAGATGGAGTGGCACGTGCACGATGGACAAGAATAGTTCTGAGGAGATCGTGTCAGATGGTATAGCATGTGCTCATGCAGGAATGCTGTAGGTTCTCCTACAAAGTCTAGGAAAGGTGATGTAGTTGCTAAGCAGAAGGGATCCTACAAGTCTAGGATGGTGTGAAAAAGCAAGCCAGGTCTTCAACTATGGAGGCAGTCATCCCATAGGTCTCCAACAGTGCACAGCAGCTGAAGAGGATTGGCAAAGGTGATATTTGCACAAAGGGCTATCAGAGTGCACAGCGATAGTAGGATCGTGTAGGAGAGCATGACCAAGGGGTTTGCTAAGGCATGGGGCACCAAGATAGAAATTGTTAGGATTAGTGGTGCTCCCAAGACTTAGGAGACTATTAGAGGAGTTAGGGTGTTGGCTCAGGGAGACTAGGATAGGTGTGGTCCTAGGGCTAGGATCGATTTGGTCCTAGGGTGGAGGTTCAGCCCTCCACAATCATGAGGCCCTGATTTGTGGGTCTTTTGGGGCCTACTCAGAGTTTGGATCAGGTTTGGATCCATAGGATTAAGTGCATGATCAGACTATGGGTGTACATGGGTTTGGGTGAGTGCATTCGAACTGGATTAGCCCAGATAGTTTTTTATGGGTTAGAATTTAAATCCATGTACAGGTATATATATACATGTATATTGTAAACCCTAGAATAGAAGAGAAGAGAAATCAATATAGCCATATTCTCCCACATCTCTCTCTCTGGTTTCTTCACATGCCATGGTGCCCTAAGGGGCGTGCCTCCAAGCTTGGAGGAGGAGGCACACCCCAATCTTCCTTTAACCTCAATAATGTCATGGGATCCTGCATGATAGCCGACACATAAAATAGGCCCACACATCTGTGTGTACTAGGGCAAGTAGGTCTGTGGCCCTTTTTTCATGTCCTACAAAAGGAAGCTTGATTATTTTTTCATCAAGGCATGATTCACAAATCGAATATGACTCAAAAGTCAACAGACTCAATAGCCCGAATTTATCTAATTTATTAACTCTATCTTTTGCTATATGACCTAGCCTAAGGTGTCATAGATATCTATCATTTAGACTATCCCTAGGTCACTTTGATCCTATGGCATTCATGTTTTGCTCAATATTGAAAATAGAAACATCAATATGCAACTAGTGGAGACCATTAACGACAAAACTACTTGTAATTTTATTTCTTTCAAAAGGAAT
This sequence comes from Cocos nucifera, assembly GCA_006176705.1. NCBI lineage: Eukaryota > Viridiplantae > Streptophyta > Magnoliopsida > Arecales > Arecaceae > Cocos > Cocos nucifera. Next base: position 24,217 of record QRFJ01007822.1, read on the forward strand.
ATTACAATGGTCCTTAAGAAAACTAATAACATAGCCTTTTTGTGCTAAACAAGAAATAGAAATTAAATTCCTACTTACTGTAGGCACATAATAACAATCTCTAAGTACTAAATCTAATTCTGATGGTAGTCGAAGAGGGTAGGCTCCCACGACCATAGCAGCAACTCTTGCATCATTTTTGATGCGTAGGATCGTCTCACTGTCTCTCGCCTCATGCTTTCCTCAAGATTCTATGTAGAAGTACAAAGATGAGCACTAGAACCAGAGTCAAGCATCCAATTGGATGTAGAAGAAATCATTAGATTAGATTCAATTATGAGCATACCTCCAGAAGGACCTACCTCCTTATTCTTCAGGCGAGCCAGTTATAAAGGATAGTTCCGCTTGCAATGGCCATCTGTATTACAATGAAAATATTTTTCTTTATCAACGGCCTTCTTCTTTGATTCTTCCTTCTTCTTCCCTCCATCTATCTTTTGCTTCTTTGCAAACTTCTTCTTCTTTCCAAAAGATTTTTTTTTGGAGGAAGTCTGCTTCACAGTAAGCACTGAGCCCTTTGAACCTTTCAAAGAAAGCTCAGTAGTAACTAGAATGTTTATCAATTTAGCTAAAGTACATTGCAGCTTATGCATATAAAAGTTCATGATGAATTGCTCATATAAATCAATCAAGGACTGTAAGATCACATCAATCTGCAAGTCCCTATCTAGCTTGCATCGAGCTTCTCAAGCTCTTCTAAGTCCTTGATCATCATCAGATAATGATCTTGGACCGACTACCCATCATGCATTTGATCCTTAAAAAGTCTTCTAGTGACTTGATACTTGAATGCATGATTCTCTTCACCAAACAACTCTTACAGGTGAGCCAATATTTGATGAGCAATCTTGATATCCTCATGTTGGCGCTGAAGCTCATTAGATATCGAGCCCAACATGTAGTACCTTACTTTATTATCTTCATCCATCCACCTTTTCAGAGATGCTCTCTATTCAGTGGATGGATGGGCTGGTATGGTGGGGGGTCCTGGTTCAATATATAAGTTGGCTTATTTGAACCCAAAATAATTTTGTAGTTTCGAAGCCAATCATTGTAATTTGGTTTGGTTAGTCTGTGGGTATCCAGGATAGAAGCTAGTAGGTTGGACGCAGATATTTTCTTATAGAGAGTCTAAGTTTCTAGTTAGATTTTATAATTAGACTTGATCAATTTATTTAAAAAATTTATTTTTAAATAAATTAGGCTTTCACTATTTTCTTGGATTCCTACACTTTCTTAGCAGAGATGAGAGAATCTCCATGATCATAAATTTTTAGTGGGTGGTGTGTGTTAGATATGTGTATGCCTTAGAAGCCAGTGACACTTGTAATACACTTATAGGGGCAAAATTATAATTTTGACTATAAATAATAAAATGGATTATTTTCTATCACATATGTATATTTAGTGTCTGTGATACATTTCTTGAGTTAATGGTAATGATAATTCTTATTTTCAAGAGTTAAAAATTTAAGACAAGAATTTTCATTATTAACTCATAAAATGCTTCTGACCGTAGGATCGTCATGAGGATGAGATATCGGAGCGAGAATATAAGTACTCGTTAGAGAATGAGGGCACTGAGCGTGACCACCTCGAGTAGTCATAAGAAAATCTACCTTCTCATCGATGACTGACTCGAAGCTGTAGTGGTGTATCTAGTTCTTTGACCTGAGGTGCATCGGTAGTTCACTTTGAGGGTGTTATAGTTTGACTACACCATGACTCGGTCTCCTAGCCATTCAAAATCCTGAGGTGTATGTTGGCTATAGCATATTCATTGTAGGAATTGGATTGCACCAAGATGGAATCTATCTACCTCGGTGGATGAGGAGCAGTCCTATGATGATTATGAGAATCAAGTCCATAAGCCCATGGCTATAGTAGAGAGTGAAATAATAGAAAGAGTTTCTATTAAGATTTTCACATCAAACTTGAATCAAATAATTAAATCATATGATAAGAATTAGGGTTTGATGAGTTCACCTTAACCCTAATTTGATTGGAGCTCAAGATAGAAGAACTTAATCACACAAGTAGCTGCACCAAGAAGTTTTTTTTTCAGTTTTGATGGGTTGCCACCATATACTGCTAGGTATCACTGATGGATTTTGGGAGCAATTAGAATGATTTAGATGATCGATCATTTCAGTTGTCTGAATCAGAAGAGTTCTGATCCATCGAAAGAAGTTTCGATGATATTGATGATGGAGATCATTTTGGGAGCAATTAGAATGATTTAGATGATCGATCATTCCAGTTGTCTGAATTAGAAGAGTTCTAATCCATTGAAAGAAGTTTCGATGATATTGATGATGGAGATCATGACATATCCCATTACCATATAGAACTAAATCTAACTAGATCATACAAACAAGGATTTAGATCTAGATATCATCAATTGGACTAACCCAGTTTAATTGATTTGAATTAGATTCAATTAGGTTCATGGAAATCATGCTAGCACACGATTGAGCCTAACATTCTCCTTCTATTATCATTTGAGGTTGTCTCGACTAAGTCAAATGTGTTTGTGCTCACTTAGATACCTATACCTGATTTGACTGAAGCTTGTCCAGGTCAGAAAAGGGTTGTCTTAATTTATGAGATAAATTTGAGACAACACCTGCCATTTTCCGTCACTTGCTAATTCTTGTCCTTTGACTTTGGTCAAACATTAACCTTTGACCCTTGGACATCTGCCCATCTGTGATGCACTTATTGGAGAGCAGATAGGTGCTTGTCCCCTCACTAGAATTTGAAAAGGAGGAGGGGCATGCCTAGGATGGCGTGCGCCCATGGATAGGGATGCCTAGAGTCCCATACGGATGGGACTCCAGGTTGCTTCTTGGATTCAAACTAGGTGACCCTTACCTATAGACTTTGACCAGTCTAAGGCACCATCTAAGGATGAATCTATGGTACTCTCATCTGATTAGATCAGGTGATGTCATTCCATTAATCAGATTTAGATCTGATTGCATGAAGCAATGCGATTGGCTGGGATGATGCAGCACTGCATGGCGCAGTACGGTCTATAAATAAACCCTATTTGCGCCCAACCTGAAGAGAGCTTTTTCCTAGCCATGCCCCAAGGCTGCCCCTCTCCCTCCTCCATGCCATCTTCTGATCCTCTCTCTCCTCTCCATGCCCAAGGGAAGTTGGGCATGAGTTTGGTGTGATTCAGGCAATCAAAAGGCGACTAGAAAGCAAGAAGGCAGCCCTACTACAAGAGACAACAGCACATCTTCAAAAGATGTTTTGAAGATCCTCCAAATCAAATCCAGATCTAATTTTTGGAGAAAAGAAAGAGAAGGAGAAGATCTCCAGATCCAGTCTGAGTGAATACCGATAGAGGTCAGGTGCTTGCATGGCTAGATCTAGAACCTTAGGCAATCAGCAGGATCATCAATGGGTAATCCGATTATCCAATATCAAGGTAATATTAATTTAGATTTAATCTAATTTAATTTTTTTTATTTATTAGATTATAAAATTAGATCTAAAAAATATTAGATCTAATTTATATCTAAGAGAAAATTTTTGAAATATGCCTCTTGATCCAATCAGATTTGAATGACCCTGACCCGAGAAAATCTGATTTTTTTCTTCAACTGGTATCAGAGCCAGGTTGTATAAAATTTATTTAGATCTAATTTAATATAATAAATTATTAATTTTAGATATCACATGAGATATGATTAGATCTAAAATTAGAAAATTAAAAAGTTAAAATTAATTAATCTAGATCTAAAATGTATGAGATACATAACTAGACTAGGAATAGAATTATTCTATGTGTATTCTAGTATAATCATAATTTTTATTTGATTAAATATAATTTTAAGATCTATTTATTTACTATTTTTTGATCTTATAAATATTATAATCAGATCTAAAAATAGAAAATAAATTAAATTTAATTTATTCATATGAGATATGATAGTTGCATATTTAGACTAGTTGTTGAGTAGTTCTACAAAAGGATCTAGATTAAATTTTATTTGATGTGATCAAATTTAAATTTAATTTTTTAGATGATTATGAGATAATTTAGATCTAAAAAGCATGCATGATATGAAGTATACAAAATATGTTTTAATTAGATTAATTTTTATATGAGATATATACTTAGATCTAATTAGTTTTGTAGATTAGTTGTATTTCTGATTAAGGCGTTCCCCTTGGCCGTCCGATTATAAGAATAAAGTAGGATTTAAAGACCCTCTTCTCCCATTCGATGGGGTGTTCTTATGATGTGTAGGAGTGCTGCGCGTTCAACCTTAATCAAAAATTGAAAACTTACTTTCTGCAAAACCCTAGATCCTGAAATCCTAGGATCTTATTTACATGTTTTGTTTATGAATCCTAAACTTAATTAACAATTAAGATTATAAAATATATTAGGTATAAAATTAATAATTTTCAGATCTAAGACATGTTCATAAAATTGGGCTCGGGCTTGGGTAGCTCAATTAGGTCTAAGCGGTTGATCAAATTGACTCAAGAGTCGGTTAGATGGGATCAACAGTGCTTAAATTGACCAGCCTAATAGGATTAAGTCTGGATCAAGATTGAGTCACGTGAGTGATCGATCAAGCTAAGACCTAATTAGGCTCAGTGGTTAGAGTCTGGATTGTAGGCTAATCCGATTAGTTTTGGCTCAATAATTTGGTGTCTAAGGTAAGTTTGGCAGATACGATCGACTAATTTTTAATTGGAAGCTACTCAACTCGAATGCATTTTTGTCGAGTTAATGGCATATCCCTTCCACCGATCTCACTTACCTGGCCATGTTTGTTGACTCAGTTCTGAACTTAGTCATAATGGTTATGACTATGTCAAGTCAAGTTTAATGAGACTTAAATCAAATCTTCCTAAAAAACGATTAAGTCAAGGTCTTCCACCATTGTAGATGTGCGGGCCCTTTCTGGGGTTGATTGTTCTTGGCTGGTTATAGTAGCTTAGTTGCACTGAAAAGATGCAACCATGTCTATTAGGCATTGGATGCTACAGGCTGGAGGATGGATTGGGCTCAATATTTTAGATATGGTGAGAGACCCAATTAGGAATCCAATCTGTGCAAATGGTGGGTCTGACTTAACTAAGGAGTGGATCAATATTTTAGACATGGTGAGATTCATGAATTAGAGATCAAGTTTGGGTGCACCATGATTAGAGAATCGTTGAACAAGAGTTGTTCACTCATTGACTAATCCATCACCAATAACTGTTAGGTGAGGTGATGAGTCAGTCGGTGGGACTGCACCATCCACTAGAAATCAGTAATCATAGAGATTTTTGCATCTCTACAGAGGGAGTGTAGGTATCCGAGAAAATAGTGGGGGCTAATTTATTTAAAATTAAAATCCCTAAACAAATTGGTTAAGTCTTAATTACAATATCTAATTAGAAACTTTGACTCTCTATAAAAAAATGCCTGCATCCAAACCATTAGCATGAATCTTGGATACCCATAGACTGATTGAACCAAATTACAAGGATTGGCTTCGAAACTTCAGAATCGTTTTGGTTCTGAGAAGTTAACTCATGTATTGGATCAGGATCCTCCCACCTTACCAGCTCGTCCATCCACTGAACAAAGAGCGTCTCTGGATAAGTGGACAGATAAAGATAATAAGGCCAGATACTATATGTTGGGCTCGATGTCTGATGAACTTCAGCACCAACATGAAGATATCAGGACTGCTCGCCAAATGTTGGCTCACCTACAGAAGATGTTTGGTGAACAGAGTTGTGTAGCCAAGTATCAAGTCACTAAATGACTATTCAAGGCTAAGATGCATGATGGGCAGTCAGTCCAAGATCATTGTCTGATGATGATCAAGAACTTGGAAGAGCTTGAGAAGCTTGAAGTGAGATTGGACTTAGATCTACAGAATGATATAAGTCTGCTATCCTTGACTGATGCGTATAGGTATTTCATCATGAACTACCTGTTAGATATATGTGCCCTAGAAGCCAGAATTGGCTGACACTTGTAATACACTTCTAGGGGCAAAATTATAATTTTGACTAATATTAATAAAATGGGTTATTTTCTATCACATATTTATATTTAGTGTCTGTGATACATCCTTTGAGTTAATGATAATGATAATTCATATTTTCAAGAGTTGAAAATTTAAGATATGAATAATCATTATTAACTCATAAAATGCTCCCGACCATAGGATCATCACGAGGATGGTGATTGATCCGGAAGGTTGGTGTACAATCACTTCTCTTTAGTAGATGAGTCTTGAGTCTACGGTGTGAAGACATCAGAGCGAGAGTATAGGTACTCGTTAGAGAATGAGGGCACTGAGCGTGACCATCTCCAATAGCCATTAGGAAGTCTACCTTCTCGTCAATGACTGACTCGATGCTGCAGTAGTGTGTCTGGTTCTTTGACCTGAGATGCATCGGCAGTTTACCTTGAGGGTGTTATAGTTTGACTACACCATTACTTGGTCTCCTAGCCATATGGAACCCTGAGGTGTATGTTGGCTATCGCATGTTCATTGTAGGAACTGGATAGCATCAAGATGGAATCTATCTACCTCGGTGGTAGAGGAGCAGCCCTATGATGATCATGAGAATCAAGTCTAGAAGCCCATGGCCATGGCAGAGTGAAAATAATAGAAAGAGTTTCTATTTAGGTTTTCACATTGGACTTGAAATTGAATGATTACATCATATGACAGAGACTAGGGTTTGACGAGTTCACCTTAACCCTAATCTGATCGGGGCTCAAGATAGAAGAACTTAATCACACAGATAGCTACACCAAGAGGATCACATCTAGCTCTGATAGGTTGCCACCATATACTGCTAGGTGTCACTTGTGGATTTTGGGAGCAATTAGAATGATTTAGATGATCGATCATTCTAGCTGTTTGAATCAGAAGAGTTCTGATCCATCGAAGGGAGTTTCGATGATGTTGATGATAGAGATCATGACAAATCCCATTATCATATAGAACTGAATCTAACTGGATCACACGAACAAGGGTTTGAATCTGGTGATCATCAATTGAACTGATCCAGTTCAATTGATCTGAATGAGATTCAATTAGGTTCAAGGAAATCGTGCTAGCACTCGATTAAACCTAATATTCTTCTTTTACTATCATAAATAAGTTGTCCTGACTGAGCCAAAGGAGTTTGTGCTCATTTAGAGGCCTTCACTTTGTCTGACTGGAGCTTGTCCAAGTCAGAAAAGGTTATCTTATTTTGTAAGATATTACCTACCATTTTTGGTCACCTACCATTTTTCATCCTTTGACTTTGGTCAAAAGTTGACCTTTGATAGGTCAAATGTTGACCATTGACACTTTGACTTTTGTCTATGTGTCACGCACCTATTGGAGAGCTGGTGGGGGCCTGTCCCCCTACTATAACCTGGAAAGGAGGAGGGCGCACGCCACCCTTGGCGTGTGCCCAAGTTGGAGGCGCCCAGAAGTCCCTGTTGGATAAGGACTCCATCTCCTTTTTGGATTCCAATTAGAGTTCTCCTAAGAATCAACTTTGATTGGTCTTATGCACTCTCTAAGGAGGAATCCAGTGGACTCTATTCCTACCAATCAGATTTAGATCTGATTTCACAAAGGATTGTGATTAGTTGGGAAGAAGAGGAGTTGGATCACGCTTAGTCTATAAATAAGACCCTGCTCAACTCAAATTAAGATTGGAATCACAATTCTCCATGCCTCAAGGCTACTTCTCCTCTCCTCCTCCATGTCAAACCCACCTTCTCCCTCCCCTCTCCATATCCAAAAGGAGTTTTGGACCTTGGTTGGTGCGATCCAGATGAGAGAAAGGCGACTGAAAGCTAGAAGGTTGCGCTGCTGCAAAGGACAACTGCTGATCCTCAAAAGGAGTTTTGAAGATACTCCAGATTAGATCCAAATCTGATTTTTGGAGATGTGATAGAGAAGAAGAGGATCTCCAGATTTAGCCTGAGTGGATACCGATAGAGGCCAGAAACTTGCGTGGCTTGATCCAGAACCTTCCGCTGCTTATATGATCATCAACGGGTAATAGGATTATCCACTTCAAGGTAAATTTAATCTGATTTAATTTATCTAAATTTATTTTAATTTTTGAAATAATAATAATTAGATCTAAAATATCTCAGATCTAATATGAATTAAAGAGTAAAAATTTTTGAAATATATCTCTTGATCTGATCAGATTTGAACGAACCTGGATCGAAAAATCAGGATTTCTCTTCAACTAGTATCAGAGCCAGGTTCTAAAAGTATTTAGATCTAATTTTAAATTTATTTTAATTATAAAATAAGTGATTTTAGATGTCACATGAGATGTGATCAGATCTGAAATCAGAAAAAATTAAAATTAAATGATTTGGATCTAAGATTAGAAAATATGCATGACTAGTTCTAAAATAGAATAGTTCTATAGAATAGTCTTGTATGTTTTCAATTTAATTTGATTAAATTATATTTTAGATCAATTTATTTACTATTTTATAATATTATAATGGTTATAATAACATCTAGAAATAATAAATAAAAAATATTTAATTTTAAATATCATATGAGATATGATTGATGCATGTATAGACTGGTTGTAGAATAGTTCTACATAATTGTCTAGATTAGAATTTATTTTGATTAGATCAATTTAAATCCAATTTTTTAGATTATTCTGAGATAATTTAGATCTGAAAATATATATGATTTGATATATGAGATATATGCAAAATATGCCATGATTAGATCTAATTTGTATATGAGATATATGATACAGATCTAAAACTATTTTATAGTATTGCATGTTCCTGATTAAGAGGTTCCTCTTGGCTATCCGGTCATAAGAATGAAGAAGGGTTTAAAGGCCCTCTCCTCCCATCTGATGGAGCGTTCTATAATGTGTAGGGGTGCTACGCGTTCGTCCTTAATCAGAAACCCAAAACTCACTTTCTGCAAAATCCTAGATCCTGAAACCCTAGGATTTATTGTGCATATTTTATTTATGAACCCTGTTTAATTAAAAATTAAGATTATGGAAAATTAATTAGATCTAAAATTGAGTATTTTAGATTTAAGACATATTCATAATACTGGGTTTAGGCTTGGGTAGCTCAATTAGGTCTAAGCGATTGATCAAATCGAATCAAGATTTGGTTAGAGGGGATTAACAATGCTTAAATTGACCAGCCTAATAGGATTAAGTCTGGGTCAAGATCGAGTCACGATCAAGCAAGACCTAATTAGGCTCAGAGGTTAGAGTCTGGATTGTAGGCTAACCCAATTGATTCTGACTCAATAATTTGGTGTCTAAGGTAAGTTTGGCACATATGACCGACTGGTTTTTAATTGGAAGCTACTCGATTTGAATGCATTCTTGTACGAGTTAATGGCATATTCCTTCCACCGGTCTCACTTACCTGGCCATATCTATTGACACAGTTCTGATCTAAGGTGGTCAATAATCCGAGCTAACCCATGCCACTAGGTTAGTCATAATTGTTATGACTATGATAAGTCTAGTTTAATGAAACCTGAATCAATTCTCCCTAAGAAAAGATTAAGTCTGAGGTCTTCCACCATTGTAGATGTACGGGCCCTTCCCAGGGTTGATTGTTCTCGACTGGATATAGTGGCTCAGTTGCACTAGGAAGACGCAACCATGTCTATTAGGCATTGGATGCTATGGGCTGGAGGATGAGTTGGGCTCAATATTCTGGATACGGTGAGAGACTCAATTAGGAATACAGTCTGTGCAAATGGTGTGTCTGACATAACTAAGGAGTGGATCAATATTTTGGATACGGTGAGATTCATGAATTAGAGACCAAGTTTGGGTGCACCATGATTAGAGAATCATTGAACAAGAGTTATTCACTCATTGGCTAACCCATTACCAATAACTGTTAGGTGAGGTGATGAGTCAGTTGGTGAGACTGCACCACCCACTAGAAATCATTAATCATGGAGATTTTTGCATCTCTACAGAGGGAGTGTAGGGATCCGAGAAAATAGTGAGAGCTAATTTATTTAAAAATAAAATTTCTAAATAAATTGGTCAAGTCATAATTACGGTATCTAACTAGAATCTTTGACTCTCTACAGGAAAATGTCTGCATTCAACCCATTAGCACGTATCCTGGACACACACAGACTGACCGGACCCAATTATAAAGATTGGCTCAGGAACTACAAAAAGAGAGATAAGACCAGTGCAAAGTTGATTCTTAGGAGAATCTAATTGGAATCCAAAAAGGAGATGAGTCCTATCCAACAGGGACCTTCTGGGCGCCTCCAACTTGGGCCACACGCCAAGGGTGGCGTGCCGCCTCCTCCTTCTAGTTTGGTAGGGGGACAGGCCCCCACTAGTTTCTCCAATAGGTGCTGACACATGGACAAAAGTCAAAGTGTCAATGTCAACATTTGACTCATCAAAGGTCAACTTTTGACCAAAGTCAAAGGAGAAAATGGAGGTGACCAAAAATGGTAGGTAATGTCTTACAAAATAAGAATAACCTTTTCTGACTTGGACAAGCTCCAGTCAGACAAAGTGAAGGCCTCTAAATGAGCAAAACTCCTTTGGCTCAGTCAGGAAACTTATTTATGATAGTAAAAGAAGAATTTTAGGTTAATCGAGTGTTGCACCGATTTCTTGAACCTAATTGAATCTTATTAGATCAATTGAACTGGATCAGTTCAATTGATGATCACCAAATTCAAACCTCTGTTTTGTGTGATCCATTAGATTCAGTTTTTATGATAATTGGATTTGTCATGATCTCTATCAATCACATCATCGAAACTCTTTTCGATGGATCAGAACTCTTTCTGATTCGAATAGGCTTAGAATGATCGATCATCTAGATCATTCTAATTGCTCCCAAAAATCACACAGTGAACCTAGCAGTATATGGTGGCAACCATCAGAGCTGAATGTGAACCTCTTGGTGTAGCTACCTGTGTGATTAAGTTCTTCTATCTTGAGCCCCGATCAATTAGGGTTAAGGTGAACTATCAACCTAGTCTCTGTCATATGATGTAATCATTCATTTCAAAGTCCAATGTGAAAACCTAAATAGAAACTCTTTCTATTATTTTCAACTCTGCCATGGCCATGGGCTTCTGGACTTGATTCTCATGATCATCATAGGGCTGCTCCTCTACCACGAGGTAGATAGATTCCATCTTGATGCTATCCAGTTCCTAAATGAACATGCGTATAGCCAACATACACCTCAGGGTTCTTATGGCTAGGAGATCGAGTAATGGTGTAGTCAAACTATAACCACCCTCAGGTAAACTGCCGATGCATCTAGGTCAAAGAACCAGACACACTACTGCAGCATCGAGTCAGTCATTGACGAGAAGGTAGACTCCTAATGTATCGAGATGGTCACGTCAGTGCCCTCATTCTCTAACGAGTACTTACTCTCGCTCCAGTGTCTTCCACACCTAGACTCAAGACTCATCTACTAAAGAGAAGCGATTGTACACCAACCTTCCGGATCAATCACCATCCTCGTGATGATCCTATGGTCGGAAGCATTTTATGAGTTAATAATGATTATTCATATCTTAAATTTCAACTCTTGAAAATATGAAATTATCATTATCATTAACTCAAAGGATGTATCACAGACACTAAATACACATATGTGATAGAAAATAATCCATTTTATTGATATTAATCAAAATTATAATTTTGCCCCTAGAAGTGTATTGCAAGTGTCAGCTAATTCTGGCTTCTAGGGCACATATATCTAACAATCTCCCACTTGTCCTAAAGCTAATTGGCTACAAGTCTAGGTCCCATCTTCTCAAGGTGGACTTCAATCTTCTGCTGGCCCAATGGCTTCGTAAGTGGGTCTGCCACATTATCTGTGGAGTTGACTCTCTTGACCTCGACATAACTTTTCTCGAGGTAATCGTGGATGAGGTGGTATCGCCGCTCAATGTGCTTGGATTTCTGGTGAGACCTTGGCTCCTTAGCAAGGGCTATGGAGCCATTATTGTCGTAGTACAAAGGAATGACATCTGATGGCATTACTCTAATTTCTGCAGCAAACTTCTTGTACCAGAATGTTTCCTTCGCAGCCTCTGATGCAGCGATATATTCTGCTTGCATGGTGGAATTTGCTATCACAGTTTGCTTGAAACTCTTCCAACTGACAGCACTGCCATTGCACACAAACAGACTCCCAGATGTCGACTTTCGATCATCTATATCGGACATGAAATCTGAGTCTGTGTATCCCTGGACTTGGAGTTCTCCGTTACCAAAGACCAACATCATATCCTTAGTTCTTCTCAAGTACTTAAGGATACATTTCACAAAAGTCCTGTGTTCTTCACCTGGATTTGACTGATATCTGCTTGTGACACTCATAGCATGGGCTATATCAGGTCGTGTACATAGTATGGCATACATGAGGCTCCCTATTGCAGAAGCATAAGAGATCTTCCTCATGCGTTCTATTTTCTCAGGTGTGCTAGGGCACATCTTCTTAGAAAGATGAATACCATGTCTGAAGAGTATTAATCCCCTCTTGGAGTTTTCCATACTAAACCTCTTTAGTACTTTCTCTATGTACATCTTCTGTGAAAGTCCCAGCATCCTATTCGGTCTATCCCTATAGACCTTAATTCCTAGAATAAAGGATGCTTCACCTAGGTCTTTCATGGAGAATTTCTTGGAGAACCATAATTTGACTATTGTCATCATGGGAATGTCATTCCCAATAAGGAGGATGTCATCCACGTACAATACGAGGAAGATAATAGCACTCTCACTGATTTTTTTGATGACATATGGTTCCTCTTCATTTTTGATGAAACCAAACATTTTGATCACATCATTGAAACAAGTGTTCCAGCTCCGAGATGCTTGCTTAAGTCCATATATGGACCTTTGCAGCTTGTAAACCTTATGATCAGTATCACTAGATGTGAAACCTAGCTGCTGTTCCATATAGATATCTTTCTCAAGATATCCATTCAAGAATGCCATTTTCACGTCCATTTGCCATATTTCATAATCGAAATAGGCGGCAACGGCAAGCAATGTGCGGATGGGTTTTAGCATAGCCACTAGGAAAAAGGTATCCTAATAGTCAATGCCTTCGTATTGACTCTAACCTTTTGCCACTAGTCTAGCCTTGAATGTCTCCACATTCCCATATGCACCAATCTTTCTCTTGAAGATCCACTTACACCCAATAGGTATTATACTTTTTGGTGGATCTACCAAGGTTCAGACTTGGTTTGAGTGCATCGAGTCAATTTCTGACTGCATTGGCTTTAGCCATTTTTCAAAGTCGATATCTGATATCGCCTCGTTGTAGGTTTTGGGATCATCACCATGAGCACCATTACCTACGAGGAACATTTCCTCTACTTTCTCTGAAATAATACCTAAGTATTTTTCAGGGGGACGGAAAACACTTTCCGATCTACGAGGTGGAGGAGGTAGTGTTCTTATTGGCTCAACCTGATTTGGTTCCAATTGGTCCTTAGCTCATTGTACTTGTGAGACTTTCTTATCAAGCTTAATTTGCTTTCCAATGCCGCTATCTTGAATAAATATTTTTCAAGAAAGATGGCATGTCATCTCACAATCAAAGTGTTGTCTTCTAGAATGTAGAAATAGTATCCTAATGACTCTTTAGGATATCCTATGAATCGAGCTCTAAAGGACCTAAACTCTAACTTGTCCGTTTATTGTCTTTTGACATGAGCCGGACCACTCCAAATTCTGAGATGACTCAGACTTGGTTTTTTACCATGCCATATCTCATACGGTGTGGTAGGAACGGTTTTAGAGAAAACCCTATTCAGTAGATAATAGAAGTTAACAATGAATGTCCCCAAAGAAAATCTAGAAGGTCTATGAAGCTCATCATGGATCGGACCATATCCAATAGAGTCGATTTCTCCATTCTGAAACTCCGTTGAGTTGAGGTGTTCCTGGTGGAGTCCATTGAGAGACTATGCCATTATCCTTGAGATAGTCTAGGAATTTCTGGCTAAGGTATTTACCTCCTCGATCTGATCGAAGAATCTTAATGGGTTTTTCAGTTTATTTTTCTACTTCATGTCTGAATTCTTTGAACTTTTCAAAAACTTCAGACTTATGTCTCATAAGATACACATACCCATACCTAGACAGATCATCGGTAAAGGTAATGAAGTAGACAAAATTGCCTCTAGCCGGCACATCAAATGGGCCGCATACATCTGTATGTACTAGGGCAAGGTGATCTGTGGCCCTCTCCCTATGTCCAATAAAAGGGAGTTTAGTCATTTTGCCTTGGAGACAAGATTCGCAAGTTGGATATTACTCGAAAGTCAATGGACTCAATAGCCAATTTTTCTCCAATTTGTAGATCCTATCTTCTGCTATATGACCTAATCTTAGGTGCCATAGATGTCTATCATTTGGACTATCCCTAGGTCATTTGGCATTCACGTTTTGCTCGAATAACGAGCATACCTTCAGAAGGACCTTCCTTCTTGTTCTTCAGGGTGGCCAAGTAAGTAGGGCAGTTTCGCTTCCAATGGCCATCGCTATTGCAATGAAAATACTTTCCTTTGACATCGGCCTTTTTCTTCGGCTCTGCCTTCTTCTTCTTTGTTCCTTCTACCTTCTGCTTTTTCACAGACTTCTTTTTCTTTCCATAAGAATTTCTTTTGAAAGAAGTCCGTTCCATAGCAAGAACTGAGCCTTTAGAACCTTTCATAGAAAGCTCAGCGGTGACCAGCATATTCATTAATTCGGCCAAGAAATTTTGATGTTTATGCATGTGGTAATTCATAATGAATTGCCCATATGCATCAGTCAAGGATTGTAGAATAATATCATTCTGCAGATCCAAGTCTAACTTCACACCGAGCTTCTCAAGCTCTTCCATGTCCTTGATCATCATCAGACAGTGATCTTGGACTGACTGCCCATCACGCATCTTAGCCTTAAAAAGTCATTTCGTGACTTGATACTTGGCTGCGCACTCTATTCACCAAACTTTTCCTGTAGGTGAGCCAACATTTGACGAGCAGTCCCGATATCTTCATGTTAGCACTGGAGCTCATCAGACATCGAGCCCAACATGTAATATCTGGCCTTATTATCTTCGTCTGTCCATTTTTCCAGAGATGCTCTGTTCAGTGGATGGATGGGCTGGTAAGGTGGGAGGATCTGGTCTAAAAACATGGGTTAACTTTTCAAAACCTAAAATATAAT
>QRFJ01007823.1:0-88075 GCA_006176705.1 Cocos nucifera
CAAAAAATAGTAAATAAATAGATCTAAAATATAATTTAATCAAATTAAATTAAAAACATGCAAGACTATTCTATAGAATTATTCTATTTTGGAACTAGTCATGCATATTTTCTAATCTTAGATCTAAATCATTTAATTTTAATTTTTTCTGATTTCAGATTTGATCACATCTCATGTGACATCTGAAATTATTTATTTTCTAATTAAAATAAATTTAAAATTAGATCTAAACATTTTAGAACTTTGGCTCTGATATCAGTTGAAGGAAAATCCTGATTTCCCGGTCCAGGTTCGTTCAGATCTGATCAGATCAAGAGATGTATTTCAAAATTTTTTTTCTTTGATCTACATCAGATCTAAAATATTTCAAATTTAATTATTATTATTTTAAAAATTAAAATAAATTAAAATAAATTAAATTAGATTTAATTTACCTTAAAGCGGGTAATCCTATTACCCGTTGATGATCCTATATGCAGCGGAAGGTTCTGGATCTAGCCACGCAAGTGCCTGGCCTCTACCGATATTCACTCAGGTTGGATCTGAAAATCCTCTTCTTCTCTATCACATCTTCAAAAATTAGATCTAGATCTGATCTGGAAGATCTTCAAAACTCTTTTTGAAGATCAGCAGTCGTCCTTTACAGTAGTGCAGCCTTCTAACTTTCAGTCGCCTTTTTTTGATCTAGGTTGCACCGACCAATAATCCAAAACTCTTTTTGGACATGGAGAGGAGAGGGAGAAGGTGGTTTGGCATAGAGGAAGAGGGGAGAGGCAGCCTTGGGGCATGGGGTTTCAATTTCTCTCAAACTTAATTTGAGTTGGGCGCAGGGTCTTATTTATAGACTAAGCGTGATCCAACTCTTCTTCTTTCCAACCAATCACAATCCTTTGTGAAATCAGATCTAAATCTGATTGGTGAAAATAGAGTCTCCTGGATTCCTCCTTAGATGGTGCCTAAGATCAGTCAAAGTTGGTTCTTAGGAGAACACTAATCGGAATCCAAAAAAGAGATGGAGTCCTTGTCCAACAGGGACTCCTAGGCGCCTCCAACTTGGGCGCACGCCAAAAGAGATGGAGTCCTTATCCAACAGGGACTCCTAGGCGCCTCCAACTTGGGCACACGCTAAGGGTGGCGTGCACCCTCCTCCTTGCCAGGTTCTGGTAGGGGGATAGGCCCCCACCAGCTCTCCAATAGGTGCGTGACATGTGGACAAAAGTCAAAGTGTCAATGGTCAACATTGACCAGTCAAAGGTAGACTTTTGACCAAAGTTAAAGAACAAAAAATGGCAGGTGACCAAAAATGGCAGGTAATGTCTTACAAAATAAGACAACCTTTTCTGACTTGGACAACCTCCAGTCAGACCATATGAAGGCCTCTAATTGAGCACAAACTTCTTTGGCTCAGACAGGACAACTTATTTATGATAGCAAAAGAAGAACGTTAGGCTCAATCGAGTGCTAGCATGATTTTCTTGAACCTAATTGAATCTCATTCAGATCAATTGAACTAGATTAGTTCAATTGATGATTACTAGATTCAAACCCTTGTTTGTGTGACCCAGTTAGGTTCAGTTCTGTATGGTAATGGGATATGTCATGATCTCTATCATCGACATCATCGAAACTTCTTTCTGATCCTAGCGTGTGCCCTCCTCCTTGCCAGGTTCTGGCAGGGGGATAGGCCCCCACCAGCTCTCCAATAGGTGCGTGACATGTGGACAAAAGTCAAAGTGTCAATGGTCAACATCTGACCAGTCAAAGGTAGACTTTTGACCAAAGTCAAAGAACAAGAAATGGTAGGTGACCAAAAATGGCAGATAATGTCTTACAAAATAAGACAACCTTTTCTGACTTGGACAACCTCCAGTCAGACCATATGAAGGCCTCTGATTGAGCACAAACTTCTTTGGCTCAGACAGGACAACTTATTTATGATAGCAAAAGAAGAACGTTAGGTTCAATCGAGTGCTAGCACGATTTCCTTGAACCTAATTGAATCTCATTCAGATCAATTGAACTAGATCAGTTCAATTGATGATCACCAGATTCAAACCCTTGTTTGTGTGACCCAGTTAGGTTTAGTTCTGTATAGTAATGGGATATGTCATGATCTCTATCATCGACATCATCGAAACTCCTTTCGATGGATCAGAACTCTTCTGATTCGAATAGTTAGAATGATCGATCATCTAAATCATTCTAATTGCTCCCAAAATCCATCAATGACACCTAGCAGTATATGGTGGCAACCCATCAGAGCTGAATGCGAACCTCTTGGTGTAGCTACCTATGTGATTAAGTTCTTCTATCTTGAGCCCCAATCAGATTAGGGTTAAGGTGAACTCGTCAAACCCTAGTTTCTGTCATATGGTATAATCATTCGATTCAAGTCCAATGTGAAAATCTAAAGAGTTTCTATTAAGGATTTCACATCGAACTTGAATCAAATGATTAAATCATATGATAGAAATTAGGGTTTGACGAGTTCACCTTAACCCTAAACTGATCGGGGCTCAAGATAGAAGAACTTAATCACACAAGTAGCTGCACCAAGAGGTTCATTTTTAATTTTGATGGGTTGCCATCATATACTGCTAGGTGTCACTGGTGGATTTTGGGAGAAATTAGAATGATTTAGATGATCGATCATTCCAGTTGTCTGAATCAGAAGAGTTCTGATCCATCGAAGAGAGTTTTGATGATGTCCATGATAGAGATCATGATATATCCCATTACCATACAGAATTGAACCTAATTGGATCACACAAATAAGGGTTTGGATCTGGATATCATCAATTGGACTAACCCAGTTCAATCGATTTGAATTAGATTCAATTAGGTTCAAGGAAATCATGCTAGCACACGATTGAGCTTAACATTCTCCTTTTTCTATCATTAAAAGTTATCTCGATCGAGCTAAATATATTTGTGCTCACTCAGATATCTGTACCTGATCTGACTAAAGCTTGTTTAGGTCAGAAAAGGGTTGTCTTAATTTATGAGATAAGTTTGAGACAACACCTATCATTTTTCGTCGCCTACTAATTCTTGTCCTTTGACTTTAGTCAAATGTTGACCTTTGACCCTTGGACTTCTGCCCATGTGTCATGCACTTATTGGAGAGCAGATAGGGGCTTGTCCCCTCACTAGAATTTGGAAAGAAGGGGTCACATGCCTAGGATGGCATGCGCCCATGGATAGGGATGCCTGGAGTCCCATATGGATGGGACTCCAAGTTGCTTCTTGGATTCAAACTAGGTGATCCTTACCTATAGACTTTGATCAGTCTTAGGTGCCATCTAAGGATGAATCTATGGGGCTCTCATCTGATTGGATCAGGTGATATCATCTCACCAATCAGATTTAGATTTGATTGCACGAAGCAACATGATTGGTCGGAATGATGCAGCACTGCATGGCGCAGTAGGGTCTATAAATAAACCCAGTCTGCGCCTAACTTTTTAATAGTTTCTCTTAGCCCACATCGCAAGGCTGCCATTCTCCCTCCTTCATGCCATCTTCTGATCATCTCTCTCCTCTCCATGCTTAAGAAAGTTGGGTCTTCAGATTAGTGCGATTTAAGCAAGAAAAGGCTGATAAGAAAGGAAGAAGGCAGCACTACTGCAGAGACAATAGCGGATCTTTGAAAGAAGTTTTGAAGATCCTTCAAATCAGATTCGAATCTAATTTTTGGAGACATGATAAAGAAGGAGAAGATCTCCAGATCCAGTCTGAGTGGATACCGATAGAGGCTAGGTGCTTGCGTGGCTAGATCCAGAACCTCAGGTTATCAGCAGATCATCAATGGATAATCGGATTACCCATATCAAGATAAAACTAATTTAGATTTAATTTAATTTAATTTTTTTATTTATCAGATAATAAAATTAGATCTGGAAAATGTTAGATTTGATTTGGATCTAAGAAAATTTTTTTTGAAATATGCCTCTTGATCCAATCAGATTTGAAGGAACCTGACCCGAGAAATCTGATTTTTCTCTTCAATATCAATGTCTCCACACCACTTGGTTATGAGGACATCCAACACATATGGCATATAGCAACCTACACTCGATAAGTTATCATCCTTGTTAATAACTTATCATTTGGTCATGAATAATTTAAGAACCATCCGATAAATCATCCTTTATTGATGATTGTGGTTCTAAGGTTTTCATCATAATTTAGGAGTTCATTTAAGGAAGATAAAACTTTTATCATGAAATAGCCAAATTACTATTATTATTAGATAATTTATATACTAATTTCAATCATCTACTACTTAGATAATTGGCTTTAGGATACATTGTCCAACATCTATCCCTATAGATCTTCATCCCTAGAATGTAGGATGCTTCTCCCAAGTCTTTTATGAAGAATTAAGATGACAGTCAAACCTTTATTTCCTGTAGAATAGGGATATCATTCCTAATTAAGAGAATATCATCTACATACAATACAAGGAATACAACAACAGAACCATTAGACCATTTATACATGTAGGGTTCTTCTCCATTCTTAATAAAGCCATATATTCTGATTACCTTATCAAAATGCATGTTCCAACTCCGAGATGCCTGCTTCAATCCATAAATGGATCTCTGAAGCCTGCACACCTTGGACTCGTCTGTGGATGTAAACCCTTCAGGCTGTATCATATACACCTCTTCATCCAGCTCTTCATTAAGGAAAGCCATCTTTACATCCATTTATCAGATCTTAGAGTCTAGGTATACTGCTATCGGAAGCATAATTTGAATGAACTTTAGCATTACCATCGAAAAAAATGTCTCATCATAGTCAATACCATAATGCTGATGATATCCCTTAGCAACCAAACGGGCTTTATAGGTCTCCACTTTCCCATCCATGTCCCATTTTCTTTTGAAAATTTATTTACACCCAATGAATTTTACCCCTTCAGGTGGATCAACCAGTATCCATACACTATTGATCTTCATGGACTCCATTTCAGACTTCATGGCTTCTAGCCACTTATCGGAGTCAGACCTTTGCATGGTATCCATGTAGGTGATTGGATCCTCGTTGTTCTCATCGAGTTCAACAAGATCACCATCTTAGACCAAGAAACCATAGTATCTGTTTGATTGATGCGGTACTCTATCGGATCTCTTTGGTGCCTTTTTAATGGGCTCTGGGTTTGATATTATCAAATCCAGTTCTGCAGGCTCACTAGAATGTATTAGTTCTTCCACCTGTCGAACTTCATTAAGCTCAACATTAGAGGCAGTTGTTCCTTCAATAAGAAACTCCTTTTTCAAAAAGACTATCCTATTGCTGACGAACACCTTTTGTTCTTCAGCAAGATAGAAGTAATAAATCCTAGTTTTCTTGGGGTACCCTATGAACAAGCACTTATCAGACCTAGGTCCAAGCTTTTCTAGCTACAAATGCTTGACATAAGCCGAACATCCTCAAACCCTAAGGTGAGAGTGTGTCAGCCTACACCTAGTCCATATCTCATATGAAGTTTTTACGACAGACTTGCTTGAAACATTATTCAAAACAAAGCAAGTAGTCTTAAGTACATACCCTTAGAATAAAATTGGTAGACTTGCAAACCCCATCATGGACCGAATCATGTCTAATAGGGTTCAATTTCTCGTTTTAGACACACCATTATGTTGTGGTATTCTAGGAGAGGTCCATTGTAAGAGAATTTCATTCTATCCTAGATATGTTAGAAACTCATTAGAAAGGTATTCACCTCCTCGATCAGATTGAAAAGTTTTAATACTCTTCCCAAGTTATTTTTCTACCTCATTTCGATATCGTTTGAATATTTTAAACGAATCAAATTTACTCTTCATAAGATAGACGTACCCATACCTTGATAGATCATTAGTAAATATAATAAAGTAGTAATACCTGATGCATGCTGATCTATAGCTATGGCAAGTGTACCAATAGATCAAGTAATAAAGTAAGTGAGTAGAGTATCGTTCCTGAAGGATTGGAAAATAAGTACTAAAAAGCTCTTTCCTATGCTTTATTTAGAAGATCAATTTATGAGAATAAGAAATTAAAGAATAAAATAAAAAAAAATTAAGAAAATAGAGAGATTGTAATTATTAGGGTTTTAAACTTAAGAGTAATGGATTACTAAGGCAATCAGGTTCACCAACTCAGTCAATACAATATTCAGGTTATTTAGATTAATTTTATTTCATGTGACGGTGGAGTCTCCTAGTTTTATTCACTACCCTTTGGTTCATGATAGCAAAACTATCAATATTTATTAATTACCCTTTGGTTCAGGTGTAATTTAAATAAATATTAATGCATTAAGTTTTGTGAAACCCTCTAATTAAAATACGCTGCGTCCAAAGCGCACTAAAATTTTTGCATGCATATGAATTCTAATTTGATTCATAATACAAGGTATATAATCAAAAAGCAATAACATAGATGTACTTGGTCCGTAACATCTATGTTTATTTGATCAATTAGAAGATGGCCAGTAATCTAAAAGTATTAAGATCAGATTTATATACTTCTTATGAATAAAATTTAAAATTAAGAATAAATTATACTGAATATTGCGTCAAAAGAGTGGCTACACCTTAGCCTTAGTAAAAAAAAATTTAGTTCATGATAATAAGTTCAAAAATATCAAATAAAATAAAAAGCATGAAGAAATTAGACTATTTGATTGCTGAAATTGGTTGTCCGTTGCTCTTGATGTGGAAAACTCGATGAAAAAGAAAAAGCCTCTTGATTGATGTCCTGATTGTCGGAAGAAGAAAAGAAGAAAAAAATAATAAAAAATAAAAGCCCTTTCTCTTCTCTCTCTCTTAAAACTCTCAAACCCTCTCTAATATCTCTCTAAAGATCTCTCTGCTTTTTGTTCTGTTACTCTCCCTTAAAACTCTCTCCCCCAAAACTCTCTGCCCCGACAGCAACAACAATAGGGTCCTTAAATAGGCTAAGGAGAAGAGTTTTTATCGAAATCCCTCAAAAAATCCTAAAAGAATTGGTTCTAAAACACCTAACACAACTCAGATTAAAATCTGGATCTTTCTGACCGTTGGATGATGATCAAACGGGATAGAAACCACTCAAAAATTAATTTAAAAACTTAAATCAAGTCAAAATTTGTTTGGACTGTTGGATCAGCCTTGAAGATCGAATTTAGGCTGTCAGATTGTGCATAGAAGAGCTTCAGATTCTTAGTTAAAAATCGGGATGAACCTCAACCGTTGGATCTCGATCGAGAGCTGCATCCACCGTTCATCAGCGAATAAATTTCAACCATTCAATCAGTGAACAGCATCGATCGGATCAGGTAGAATTCTCAGATTACCCTCTGTAGACTGTACATGAGCCCGACGTTGCGTGGACCTCCACTTCCTTCAGCCAATCGGAGCATGCTTGTCCCTATGAAATTCTCGAAATGCCCTCTATAGCGGTCCACCATGCACCATGAAAAATTCTGATGTCAGTGTGGCATAAGCATGAAGTCAGCGGGTAGTCGATTTGAGCATGGTCAGGCCGGGCGGTCTGTTGAGCCAATTTTTTTTGAGCCAGTTTGAACCAGACCGATCGATTTTTTTTTCTTTGAAATTCAATTCCGAGCTCATTTGAAGTCCATTTTACTTGAAATTTGTTTCATCTGATTTAGAAAAATAAGATCTTCATATTGGTGGCCTTCTTTTCTACATAAAATTAACAAAAGTATTAATTTTTTAAAAATATATAAATTTATTTTATAATTTAATACTTTTATTAGTATATTTTTACCACTTATCAGACCCCCTAACTTAGTCTTTGCTAGTCCCTTAGTAATGCTTTATTTAATACCATATTTTAATAAGATCATCCATCAAAAAGATAAATCTAGAATTAAAGGTCAAAAAGTTTAGAAAATATCACTAACTAAGCATTGAGCTTCAGAAGCAAATTTTGCAGTCAATACAATTAAAAACTTCCTTAGAGTACATCAAAGATCTATAGCACTTGTATTCATGATGACTATCTTTAGCAATTTAGTGTTAATTTAAAGGACAAAAGTATCCTCTCTTATCACCTATTTTGATTAATTTTCTATACATTCATAATTTTATATTCATGAATTAAGGTAGCTTTCACACTGCCCCTTTTTTTTTTTTTTTTTAATGTGCTGAGCATCCTGGCCTTCTCTCCATCTTTTTACATGAATTTTCACACTTGACTTAGGTGTAGAGACCCAGTTACTAGGCTTTGGGCAATCCACATATACTCTATCTTTTGCACTTTATTTTTAGGCAGATAGCTCTTTCCTTAAATTTAAGTTTCTTTGATTAGAATGTATATTAATTACCAATTTTCAGTGATAATTGAATTCTTAGTTGGCTTTATAATCAATACCTACTTTGTCTTATCAGTGTGCATGTGCAATTAGAAGTGCTAATAGTCTTTTGATGACCTAATTAGGCTGCTAAAAGTCTGACCAACTAATCTACATCTTTAACTCGTTACAGTCATTAGCAGATACTTCTATCTTTTATCACTTGTCCAGTCTATCTTGCTCAAGATTTTCTTCTTGATGCATAGTTAATTTTTTTTTTACCTCCTAACGTATTCTACATTGTCTTAATAGAAAAAGAAAAATAAAGGGTGCAATAAAGGATAGGAAGGAATACACCTGATTTGGTTCAGTCTGGTTCTTTGAAGCTTTGAAATTTTGCTTGAGCTCTCATTGATTTTTTTTAGCAAAATTAAAAATACACACTAAAGCAGTAAAAGAGCAACAACAAATTACTAAAAAATAAAAGAAAAAAAAATGATCAAAACTAAAAAGAAAAGAAACAATCTATCTAGTAGTTCTGATTTATAGTCTTCAGCTTGACTTTCTTTGAGTTTTGAGTTGAATCAATCCGGTGCCACTTCAATTGAAATACTTTCATATTTGGTCGAGCCCTCTTTCAATTGGACATTGCTAGCTTTCATAGTCTCAAATCTATTTTCTACAGAATTCTCATATACTGAATTATCAATAATATCAATTAGAAAATAAGTTTGATTATCATCAGGATGTTTAGTATCTTTGAAAATATTAAAAGTAACTTGTTCATCTTGAACTCTAAGAATTAATTTTTCTTGTTGAACATCTATTAAAGCTCCTCCAGTAGCTAAAAAGGGTCTTCCTAAAATAAGGGGTACATCATAATCTTCTTCCATATCAAGAATAATAAAATCAACAGAAAAAATAAACTTGTTTACCTTTACCAAGACATCCTCCACTATACCTCTTGGATATTTGATGGATCTGTTGGCTAATTGAAGAGTAATAGTGGTAGGCTTTGGTTCTCCTAGACCAAGCTTTCTAAAAATAGAAAAAGGCATGAGATTAATACTTGCTCCTAAATCACATAAAACTTTATCAAAACTACAATCACTAATAATGCAAGGGATAGTAAAACTCTCTGGATCTTTTAGTTTCTGTGGTAATTTATTTTGAAGTGTTGTTGAGCATTCTTCATTCAAATTTATTCTCTCATGCTCCTTCAGCTTTTTCTTATTTGTTAGAATTTCTTTGAGAAACTTGGCATACCTGGGCATTTAAGTGATAGCATCTACAAAAAGAATATTAATATGTAAATTCTTTAAAATTTTGAAAAAGTTAGAAAATTTTTTATCTGGATGCTGATTTGTCTCTCTAGGAATGATAGTGGCGGCGCGTAGGGCTTCACATTTAGATCGGCAAACTGTATATCTGAAGACCATCCATGTGTTGGTTGTTTTGGTGACTAACGAATTTTAGTTGATGGTTCCTTATTTGTAGTTGGCTCTTTAGTCTCTTTCTTCTGATGTGACTCCTCTAGCATTTTATCACTTCTTAGGGTGATAGCATTGACTTGCTCCCTTGGATTGGTCTCCGTGTTGCTGGTCAAGGATCCCTGAGGTCTCTCAAAGATTATCTTAGCCATTTGGCTTATTTGCATCTCCAAGTTTTGAATTGCTGCTGCTTGATCCTGCCTAAGTTTGGCTTCCAAATCTTTTATAGTTGCTTCTTGGTTTTGCATGAATTTGACCATTAGCTCCTCCATGTTGGACTTCTTTTCAGGTACTTGGAACCTCGGGGGTGGCTGTTGTGCTATATTTTGATTCTCTATGAGAAATTTGGATGCTGCCTCCACCCTTGATTGTATGTGTTGGAGTAGGGATTATTTTGTTGTAGCCTGAAAAAATTACCAACATAATTAACTATATCAGTTACTTTAGCAAAAGGATTATCTGTCTGGCAATTGCTTGTATCGTGTCCTCCTCCACACAGGTCACAAGTGATGCTCTGAACATGCATAGCTGTTTTCTTCAAGTTGTTGACTTCGGCTCTAAGGGCTGCAATTTCATCTAGTAAGGTTGGCACGTAATCTACTCCCTGCATAGCTGCTTATCTTTTTGGCATCATACATTCTATCTGCCATTGATAGCTATTTGATGCCATCTCATCGATCAGATCAAAGGCTTCTTCCTTCATTTTTTGGTTAATGGATCCTCCTGTTGCTGCATCAATTATAGAATAATTAGTAGAAGATAAACCATTATAGAAAGTTTGTACCTGAAGCCATATGGGTAATTGATGATGTAGACATCTCCTCAACAGTTTCTTGAAATGCTCCCAAGCCTCATATAGTGTCTCCATGTCCATTTGCATAATAGAAGTGATATCGTTGCGCATCTTGGCAGTCTTGAAAGGTGGAAAGTACTTGGCTAAGAATTTTTGGGCTAGGACATCCCAAGTTGTGATAGAACCTGCAGGAAGAGAATGAAGCCAACTTTTAGCTTTGTCCCATAAAGAGAAAGAAAATAACCTTAATCTAATAGCGTCATCTGACACCCCATTAATTTTAAAAGTATCATAAAGTTCAAGAAAGTTAGAAATATGGGCATTTGGATCATCATGCATGTGTCCACTGAATTGGACAGTTGATTGAATCATCTGGATCATCGTTAATTTTATTTCGAAGTTGTTTGCTTGCACAGGTGATCTCTTGATGCTCGAAACTGCATCGCCTATAGATGGTGTGATGTAGTCATTTAATGGATGATGTACTACTTGAATAGCTTCATGCTGTCCCTCGATCACCATATCCAATCCTAGATTAATGTCGTTAGGATCTTCAGCTGCCATGTTTCTTTCTTGTTGTAGTCTTCTGATGGTCCTTTCAATTTTTGAATCTAAAGGTGGTAAGTTACTATGTCCAGTACGTGTCATGCACTGAATAAATTTTAAAAATAAAGTAAGAATAAAAATTAAAAATAAAATTTTAAAGTAAAGCTAGGATCAAAATTTTAATATTATTTTAGACACAATCTTTGGCAACGGTGCCAAAAACTTGATGTGTACTGATTTATAACTATGGCAAGTGCACCACTCAATCAAGTAATAAAGTAAGTGAGTAGAGTATCATCCCTAGAGGATTAGAAAATAAGTACTAAAAAGCTCTTTCCTATGCTTTATTTAGAAGATCAATTTATGAGAATAAGAAATTAAAGAATAAATTAAAGAAAAAATTTCAAGGAAATAGAGAGAGTGTAATTATTAGGATTTTAAATTTAAGAGCAATGGGTTACTAAGGCAATCGGTTCACCAACTCAGTCAATATAATATATCAGTTATTAGATTAATTTTATTTCATGTGATGGTGGAGTCTCCTAGTTTATTCTCTATCCTTTGGTCCAGGCGTAGCAAAACTATCAATATTTATTAATTACCCTTTGGTTCAGTGTAATTTAAATAAATATCAATGCATTAAGTTTTGTGAAACCTTCTAATTAAAATATGCTGCATCCAAAGCGTACTAAAATTTCCGCATGCATATGAATTCTCATTTGGTTCATAATACAAGGTATATAATCAAGAAGCAATAATATTGATGTACTTAATCTGTAACATCTATGTTCATCAGATCAATTAGAAGATGGCCAGTAATCTAAAAGCATTAAGATCAAATTTATATACTCCTCATGAATAAAATTTAAAATAAAAAATAAATCATACTGAATATTACATCAAAAGAGTGGCTACACCTTAGCCTTAGTAAAAAAATTTAGTTCATGATAACAGATTCAAAAATAGTAAATAAAATAAAAAGCATGAAGAAATTAGACTGTTTGATTGCTAAAATTGATTGTCCGTTGCTCTTGGTGTGGAAAACTCGATGAAGAAGAAAAAGCCCCTTGATCGATGTTCTGATTGTCGGAAGAAGAAAAGAAGAAGAAAATAATTAAAAAAATAAAAGTTCTTTCTCTTCTCTCTCCCTTAAGTCTCAAATCCTCTCTAAAATCTCTCTGAAGATCTATCTCCTTTTTGTTCTATTACTCTCTATTTTTTAAAACTCTCCCATAAAACTCTCTCGCTAAGCAGCAACAGCAACAGGGTCCTTAAATAGGCTAAGGAGAAGAGTTTTTATCAAAATCCCTCAAAAAATTCTGAAAGAATTGGTTTTAAAACTCCTTACACAACTCAGATTGAAATCTGGATCATTCTGACCATTGGATGATGATCAAATGGGCCAGAAACCACTCAAAAATTAATTTAAAAACCTAA
Organism: Cocos nucifera; assembly: GCA_006176705.1. Classification (NCBI taxonomy): domain Eukaryota; kingdom Viridiplantae; phylum Streptophyta; class Magnoliopsida; order Arecales; family Arecaceae; genus Cocos; species Cocos nucifera. Next base: position 12,557 of record QRFJ01007823.1, read on the forward strand.
TTCAAGTTGGATTTTGTTTGAACCGTTAGATCAGCCTTGAAGATTGAATCTAGGTTGTCAGATCACACACAGGAGAGCTTCAAATTCTTAGTTAAAAATCGGGATGAACCTCAACCATTGGATCTCGATTGAGAGCTGCATCCACCATTCGTTAGCGCACAAATTTCAGTTGTTCGATCAAATTCCAGTGAACAACATCCATCAAATCAGGTAGAATTCCTAGATTATCCTTTGTAGATCGTGCATAAGCTCGGCGTTGCATGGACCACCGCTTCCTTCAGCCAATTGGAGCATGCTTGTCCCTATGAAATCCCCAAAATGCCCTCTATAGTGGTCCACCGTGTGCTGCAAAAAAATCTGACGTCAGCGTGGCGTAAGCATGGTGTCAGTGGGTGATCGGTCTGAGTGCAGTCGGGCTAGGCAATCTACTGAGCTAGTTTTTTCTAAATCGGACTGACTGATTTTTTTTTCTTTTGAAATTCAATTTCGGGCTCATTTGAAGTCCGTTTTGCTTGAAATTTATTTCATCTGATTCTGAAAAATAAGATCTTCATATTGGTGGCCTTCTTTCCTACATATGATTAATAAAAATATCAATTTCTTAAAAATATATGAATTTATTTTATAATTTAATACTTTTACTAGTGTATTTTTATCACTTATCAATCTAGCACATGTGTTCATAGGTCCACATACATCAGTATGTACTAGACCTAGAAGCTCAGAGGCCTATTTACCTTTTTCAGTAAAAGATGATTTTGTCATCTTACCAAGAAGGTAGGACTCATAGGTATTCAATTATTCACAATCATGGATGTCAAGGATATGCCTCTTGACTAATCTATTGATCCTGTTCTTATTTATAGGACCGAGCCTATAGTGCCAATGATAAGCATCAGTGATATTATCTAGTTTTGGTCTTTTATTTGACGTGTACATTACACTAATAGGCTGTGATAAAATGTAAATGCCATTTCTTGATTATTCTTGTATTACTGTAATACCATTCATAATGATATTACAATAATTTTCTGTTATTGACAAACAATAACCATCCTAGGTTAATAGCCCAACAGATATTATGTTCATCATAAAAGATGGACAATAGTGATAGTCACTTAAAATAATATTTTTATTTTTAAAAAATAGCTCAAGAGTTTCTAATGCTAAGACTGAAACTTTACTTCCATCTCCAACATTAAGGAATCTATTATTATTCTCAAACTTTCTACCAATTTGAAGTCCACGTAATGAATTGCATATATGAATCAAACTTTCGGTATCTAATATCAAGGTAGATGTATCATATATGGAGAAATTATAAGGTGTTATCATATAACAATCTTGACCGACAATCACTTGTTGATTTTTTCTGTTCAGCCTATTCAAATCAAGAGGATAATTTCTCGTCGGGTCTACCTGATTAGGGTCAATACTAGACTCCTCATTTTTAGGTCCTAAACGCTTACCGCTATCCAACAATGAATGGAGCAGACTTACTCTAGCCATTCTATTTATCTGAAAGAAAAACATGAAATCTTATTAGTACCTAAATTAATTAATTCTAAAGACTTGAACTTTAGTCTAAAGATTCTTCCACTATTTTTAACGAATTGGTAGCTTCTACCTCTAATTCGTTGAATTACAGTAACTTCTTAGTGGGTACTGAAATCCACATAGACTAAAGACAGGCCCAAGGAAAGCTCTGGCTAACCCATGTGCATCTACAGGTAGGTTCATAATTAATTATTTCTCTAAATAATTTTCAGTATTTAGGTTTAGCCTCAGATACCAAATCAATAGGCTATGGCCTCCACTGAAAAGGTTTGGTTAGGTCTAACCATTAACATGATTGACTTCGGTGCATCAAACTAATGATAATTAGACCCGAGGAAAGCTCTGGCTAACCTGATCACCATTAAGAGAGTGTGACCTAATCATCATATGATGGATAGTAATTCCAATATCCAAATAAACACTAGGTGTAAGGCACCTTCAATGTCCACCCAAAAAATTGGACTTATTACTATTCATCTTAATGGGAGGCTATGACTCGGTTATCTCCATAACTTAGTCATTTTAAGGATCTAATAATTTAGAGAATTTAGGTTATTTATGATTTAAGAAAAGAAAGGACATGGACTAAATTTCTTTCACTAACTTCACCAAGTCAAGTCCTCCCACTGACTTCACCAAGTCAATAGGTTAGGACTAGAATCAATTTAGGTCCATGGGCATCTTATTTAGTCTTACTAATTAAAATCAGTCAAACTGATTCCTAATGACATGGGTCAGTCCAAATCATCAAGTAATCTAATCAAATCTCAATCAACCATATCGGCCAGATATGTGAGATCGGTGGAAGGGATATGCCATTAACTCTTTAAACTAAGATCAAATTAGTGTGAGTAGCTCCCAATTAAAAACCACCGGTCTAGACTGCCAAACTTAATTTAGACACCAATCGGTTAATTAGGTTTAATCTGATCAACCTTGCAATTTCGGTCTTAATCGTGTAATCATGAATCAAGTCCATGTTGATCTAGTTAAAGACATGGACCTGTCCAACTACAACTATTGGAGTTGATTCTAGAGTGTCCTTAACCTAATCTAATTCAACACTTAATTAGATTTGATTAATTACTCTAGATTAATCTATTCTTTAACTAACCTTAGGTCTAACCCAATTAATGGACCTAATTCATCTAATCCTTTAACCCACAATCTTATAATTATGTTTTAGAATCTTTAATTCATAATTCTAGATTTAATAAACAATACTTAATTCTTTTAATTAAGTTTTGAGCTCATGGGTTGGGGTTCGGCATTTGAAAAATAATTTTTAAATTTTGAAAGATTTTTATTTTTTATTTTTTAAATGGGTTAACTCATTTTAGAAATGGATTGGCTCATTTCTCAAAAAGCAACTTATTACTAGTTTTTAAACAAAAAATAAAACATACTAAAAATTAAACCATGAATTATCTTTTAGATCTAATCTAAACATATTCATATTTAATTTTCTAATTAAAATAATTTTAATCATAAAAATCCTTTCACTATTCATCTTAATGAATGAGTTCACGGTGGCACCCTTATCGCCATAAGGGATCCCCACTGAATGGAAGGAGATGGCCTTTAAACCATACTTGTCCCTTATGACCGGATGGCTTGATAGCTCATTCATCCTCAATTACTAAGCTATCTGAATTTAACATATCATATATGTAAGCATTTAAATTTTTTAATTAACATATTAAAATATGTCAAGCAAACCTGGCTCTGATACCACTGTAGGGAATCGAGTAGTGTTTATAGCATGCAATTTGAAACTTTTTCAAATATTTATAGCAGCAAAAGTTAAAATTAGTCAAATATTAATTCTATAGTATGCATTGATCATATCAATCACTCTACTCAGGATCTAGACATGCTAATATGTAATTTAAAATTTAAATATGTTCGATCAATAAATCACATTTGCTGATCGATTCAAGTTCAGAACTCGATATCTATGCACGGATAGCTGATCTTCATGATCTAAATTGACCAAAATAAGCCTCTAGTATCGTGCAGTAGCCACACACTCATCTGGACTCTATGGTTGATCCACACGGAGCTCCTGATCCTGATTAGCTCCACTAGAGTGCGAGCTCCTCGCCAGGGCCTTCGACAGCTGATCGCAATCGATCCAATCGATTGTCTTCATTCTAATCCCCCGAATGCTCCAAAAAATTAGAACTTACTTTTGGAGGATGATGAGGTGGTGTTTCAAATTTGGTGGGGATCTGATGCTCATAGCACTCAATCTTTCCACCCAAACCTAGAGTCCCAACTCTAGGGTTTTGCACTTATCGAAAACCCTGATGCCCGAAAACTCTCTCACACCCTCTCTCTTTGGAATTTTCCCATGAAACAAATTTTCATGAAAGAAGGACACTCCTCTCTACCATAAACCCACTACCAAAAATATATGAATGGGTGTCCAAAGAGAATCAAAAAAAGAAAAGCATAAGAGAAGAAATCTGAAGAAGGAAACCCCTATTTTACTTTTCCACCCCAGATAGATGCACCTGCTAGATATGTGTGCCCTAGAAGCCAGAATTGGCTGACACTTGTAATACACTTCTAAGGGCAAAATTATAATTTTAACTATAAATAATAAAATAAATTATTTTCTATCACATATGTGTATTTAGTGTCTGTGATACATCCCTTGAGTTAATGGTAATGATAATTCTTATTTTCAAGAGTCAAAAATTTAAGACAAGAATTTTCATTATTAACTCATAAAATGCTCCTGACCATAGGATCATCATGAGGATGGTGATTAATCCAGAAGGTTAGCGTACAATCACTTTTTTATAGTAGATGAGTCTTGAGTCTATGGTGCAGAGACATCGGAGCGAGAGGACAGATACTCATTAGAGAATGAGGGCACTGAGCATGACCACCTTGAGTAGTCATAAGAAAGTCTACCTTTTCATCGATGACTGACTCGAAGCTGTAGTGGTGTGTCTGGTTCTTTGACTTGAGGTGCATCGGCAGTTCACCTTGAGAGTGTTATAGTTTGACTACACCATGACTCGGTCTCCTAGCCATTTGAAACCCTGAGGTGTATGTTGGCTATAACATGTTCATTGTAGAAATTGGATTGCACCAAAATGGAATCCATCTACCTCAGTGGATGAGTAGCAACCCTATGATGATCATGAGAATCAAGTCCATAAGCCTATGGCCATGGCAGAGAGTGAAATAATAGAAAGAGTTTCTATTAAGGATTTTACATCGGACTTGAATCAAATGATTAAATTATATGATAGAAATTATGATTTGACGAGTTCACCTTAACCCTAAACTGATCGGGGCTCAAGATAAAAGAACTTAATCAAACAAGTAGCTGCATCGAGAGGTTTATTTTTAGTTTTGATGGATTGCCACCATATACTGCTAGGTATCACTGGTGGATTTTAGGAGTAATTAGAATGATTTAGATGATCGATCATTTTAGTTGTCTGAATCAGAAGAGTATGATCCATCGAAAGAAGTTTCGATGATGTCGATGATAGAGATCATGACATACCCCATTACCATAAAGAACTAAACCTAACTGAGTCACACAAATAAGGGTTTGGATCTGAATATCATCAATTAAACTAACCCAGTTCAACTGATTTGAATTAGATTCAATTAGGTTCAAGAAAATCGTGCTAGCACATGATTGAGCCTAATATTCTCCTTTTTCTATCAATAAAAGTTATCTCGACTGAGCCAAATATATTTGTGCTCTCTCAGGTACCTGTGCCTGATCTAACTGAAGCTTGTCCAGGTCAGAAAAGGATTGTCTTAATTTATGAGATAAGTTTGAGATAACACCTACCATTTTTCATCACCTACTAATTCTTGTCCTTTGACTTTGGTCAAATGTTGACCTTTGACCCTTGGACATCTGCCCATGTGTCATGCACTTATTGGAGAGTAGATAGGGGCTTGTCCCCTCACTAAAATTTGAAAAGAAGGGGGCACATGCCTAGGATGGCGTGCACCCATGGATAGGGATGCTTGGAGTCCCATACGGATGGGACTCCAGGTTGCTTCTTGGATTCAAACTAGGTGACCCTTACCTATAGACTTTGACAAGTCTTAGGTGCCATCTAAAGATGAATCTATCGAGCTCTCATTTAATTGGATCAGGTGATGTCATCCCACCAATTAGATTTAGATCTGATTGCATGAAGCAATGCGATTGGCCGGGATGATCCAGTACTGCATGGCGCAGCAGGGTCTATAAATAAACCCTATCTGCACCCAACTTTTTGTGAGTTTCTCTTAGCCCACACCCCAAGGTTGCCTGTCTCCCTCCTGCATGCCATCTTTTGATCATCTCTCTCCTCTCCACGCCCAAGAAAGTTGGGCCTCCAGATTAGTGCGATTCAAGCAAGAAAGGCTGATGAGAAAGGAAAAAGGCAGCACTGCTGCAGAGACGATAATAGATCTTCGAAAGGAGTTTCGAAGATCCTCCAAATCAGATCTAGATTTAATTTTTGGAGATATGATAAAGAAAGAGAAGATCTTCAGATCTAGCCTAAGTGGATATCGGTAGAGGCCAGGCATTTGTGTGGCTAGATCTAGAATCTCAGACAATCAACAGGATCATCAATGGATAATCAGATTATCCATATCAAGATAAAATTAATTTAGATTTAATTTAATTTAATTTTTTTATTTATTAGATAATAAAATTAAATCTAAAAAATATCAGATCAGATTTAGATCTAAGAGAAAATTTTTGAAATATGCCTCTTGATCCAATCAGATTTGAACGAACTTGACCCAAAAAATCTGATTTTTTCCTTCAACTGGTATCAGAGCCAGGTTGCATTAAAATTTATTTAGATCTAATTTAATCTGATAAATTAGTAATTTTAGATATCACATGAGATATGATTAGATCTAAAGTCAAAAAAATAAAAAATTAAAATTAATTAATCTAGATCTAAAATGTATGAGATATATAACTAGACTAGAAATAGAATTATTCTATGTATAGTCTAGTATAATCATGATTTTTATTTGATTAAATATGATTTTAAGATCTATTTATTTACTATTTTTTGATCCATAAATATTATAATCAGATCTGAAAATAAAAAATAAATTAAATTTAATTTTTTCATATGAGATATGATAGTTGCATGTTTAGACTAGTTGTAGAATAGTTCTACAAAAAGGTCTAGATTAAATTTTATTTGATATGATCAAATTTAAATTTAATTTTTTAGATGATTATGAGATTATTTAAATCTGAAAAATATGCATGATATGATATATACAAAACATGTTTTAATTAGATCAATTTTCTTATATGAGATATATGCTTAGATCTAATTAGTTTTGTAGATTAGTTGTATTTCTGATTAAGGTATTTCCCTTGGCCGTTCGGTCATAAGAATAAAGTAGGATTTAAAGACCCTCTCCTTCCATTCGATGGGGTGTTCTTATGATATGTAGGGGTGCTGCGCATTCGTCCTTAATCAAAAATTGAAAACTTACTTTCTGCAAAACCCTAGATCCTGAAATCCTAGGATCTTATTTGCATGTTTCATTTATAAACCCTAAATTTAATTAAGAATTAATATTATGAAACATATTAGGTCTAAAATTGAGAATTTTCAAATCTAAGATATGTTCATAAAATTGGGTTCGAGCTTGGGTAGCTCAATTAGGTCTAGCGGTTGATCAAACCGAATCAAGAGTTGGTTAGATGGGATCAACAATGCTTAAATTGACCAGCCTAATAGGATTAAGTCTGGGTCAAGATCGAGTCATGTGAGTGATCGATCAAGCTAAGACCTAATTAGGCTCAGTGGTTAGAGTCTGGATTGTAGGCTAACCCGATTGGTTCTAGCTCAATAATTTGGTGTCTAAGGTAAGTTTGGCAGATACGACCAACTAATTTTTAATTGGGAGCTACTCGACTCGAATGCATTCTTGTCGAGTTAATGGCATATCCCTTCCATCGGTCTCACTTACCTGGCCATGTTTGTTGGCTCAGTTCTGATCTAAGGTGGTCAATAATCTGAGCTAACCCATGCCACTAGGTTAGTCATAATGGTTATGACTATGTCAAGTCTAGTTTAATGAGACCTAAATCAAATCTCTCCAAGAAAAGATTAAGTCTAAGGTCTTCCACCATTGTAGATGTGCGGACCCTTCCCGGGGTTGATTGTTCTCGACTGGTTACAATGGCTTAGTTGCACTAGGAAGATGCAACTATGTGTATTAGACATTGGATGCTACAGACTGGAGGATGAATTGGGCTCAATATTCTGGATATGATAAGAGACTCAATTAGAAATCCAATCCGTGCAAATGGTGGGTCTGACATAACTAAGGAGTGGATCAATATTTTGGACATAGTGAGATTCATGAATTAGAGACCAAGTTTGGGTGCATCATGATTAGAGAATCATTGAACAAGAGTGTTTACTCATTGGCTAACCCATCACCAATAACTATTAGGTGAGGTGATGAGTCAGTTGGTGGGACCACACCATCCACTAGAAATCAGTAATTATGGAGATTTTCGCATCTCTATAGAGGAAGTGTAGGGATCTGAGAAAATAGTGGGAGCTAATTTATTTAAAAATAAAATCCCTAAATAAATTGGTTAAGTCTTAGTTACAATATCTAACTAGAAACTTTGACTCTCTACAGAAAAATTTTTGCATCCAATCTACTAGCATGAATCCTGGACACCCATAGATTGATCGAACCAAATTATAATGATTGGCTCCGAAACTACAAAATTATTTTGGATTTTGAAAAGTTAACTCATGTATTGGATTAGGATCCTTCCACCTTATCAGCTCGTCCATTCATTGAGCAGAGAGCATCTCTAGATAAGTGGATAGATGATGATAATAAGGCCAGATACTACATGTTGGGCTCGATGTCTGATGAACTTTAGCTTCAACATAAAGATATCAGGACTGCTCGCCAAATGTTGGCTCACCTACAGGAGATGTTTGGAGAACAAAGTCGTACAGCCAAGTATCAAGTCACTAAATGACTATTTAAGGCTAAGATGCATGATGGGCAGTCAGTCCAAGATCATTATCTGATGATGATCAAGGACTTGAAAGAGCTTAAGAAGCTCGGAGTGCGGTTGGACTTGGATATGCAGAATGATATAATTCTGCAATCCTTGACTGACGCGTATGAGCAGTTCATCATGAACTACCATATGCATAAACTTCAAAATTTTCTGGCCGAACTTATGAACATGCTGGTTACCGCTGAGCTTTTCATGAAAGGTTCTAAAGGCTTAGTGCTTGCTATGGAATGGACTTCTTCTAAGAGAAAGTCTTTTGAAAAGAAGAAGAAGTCTGCGAAAAAGCAAAAGGTGGAAGGAGGAAAGAAAAAAAAAGTAGAGCTGAAGAAGAAGGCCGTTGACAAAGGAAAGTGTTTCTATTGCAACAATGACGGCCACTGGAAGTGGAACTGTCCTACTTACCTGACCACCCTAAAGAAGAAGGAGGCAGATCCTTATAGAGGTATACTCGTTATTGAGTCTAACCTTATGGTTTCTTCTGCATCTAGTTGGGTGCTTGACTCTAGTTCGAGTGCTCACTTGTGCACTTCTATGCAGGATCTTGAGGATAGCAGGAGGCTGAGGGATGATGAGATGATCCTATGCATCGGAAATGGAGCAAGAGTTGCTGCCGTGGCCATGAAAATATATCTCTTCGACTACCATCTGATTTACACTTAGTGTTAAACAACTGTTATTATGTACTTATAGCAAGCAGAAATTTGATTTCTGTTTCTTTCCTTGCATTAAAAGGCTATGTAATTAGTTTTCTTAAGGACCATTGTAATATTCTTTATGAAAGAAATAAAATTACAAGTGGTTTCCTTATTAACGGTCTTTATCAGTTACATGTTGATGTATCTATTTTTAATTTCGAGCAAAATGTGAATGCCACAAAATCAAAATAAGTTAGGGATAGTCCAAACGATAGGTATCTATGGCATCTAAGATTAGGTCTATAGCAGAAGATAGGGTTAACAAATTGGAGAAAATTGGGCTATTGAGTCCATTGACTTTCGAGTCATATCCAATTTGTGAATCCTGTCTTCATGGCAAAATGACTAAGCTCCCTTTTGTAGGACATGGGGAAAAGGCCATAGATCTTCTTGCCCTAGTACATATTGATGTGTGCGGCCCATTTGATGTGCCGGCTAGAGGCAACTTTATCTACTTCATAACCTTTATCGATGATTTATCTAGGTATGGGTATGTGTATCTTATGAGACATAAGTCTGAAGCTTTTGAAAAGTTCAAAAAAAATTCAGACATGAAGTAGAAAAGCAAACTTGAAAAACCCATTAAGGTTCTTCGATCAGATCGAAGGAGGTGAATACCTTAGTTGAGAAATTTCCTGAACTATCTCAAGGAAAAATGGCATAGTCTCTTAATGGACTCCACCTGGAACACCTCAACTCAACGGAGTTTCAGAATAGGAGGAAATCGGACTCCTATTAGATATGGTCCGATCCATGATGAGCTTCACAGACCTCTCCTGATTTTTTTTGGGGATACTATTTGTTAACTGCAATATATACTTACTGAATAGGGTTTCCTTCTAAAACCATTCCTACCACACCGTATGAGATATGGCATGGTAAGAAACCAAGTCTGAGTCATCTCAGAATTTGGGGTTGTCCGGCTCATGTCAAAAGATAACAAGCGGATAAGTTAGACTTTAGGTCCTTTAGAGCTCGATTTATAGGATATCCTAAAGAGTCATTAGGATATTATTTCTACATTCTAGAAGATCATAATGTGATTGTGAGTCGAACATGCCATTTTTCTTGAAAAATAGTTTATTCAAGATAGCGGCATTGGAAAGCAGATCAAGCTCGATGAGAAAGTCTCACAAGAGCAACGAGCTAAGGACCAAATGGAACCAAATCAGGTTGAGCCAATCCATTCACTACCTCCTCCACCTCGTAGATCGAAAAAGATTTTTTATCCCCCTGAGAGGTACTTAGGTACTATTTCAGAGGATGTAGAGAAAATATTCCTTGTAGGAAATGAGGTTCATGGTGATGATCCCAAAACCTATAATGAGGTGATATCGGATATCGACTCTGAGAAATGGTTAGAGGCAATGAAGTCAGAAATTGACTCGATGCACTCAAACCAAGTCTGGACCTTGGTAGATCCACCAGAAGGTATAGTACCTATTGGATGTAAATGGATCTACAAGAGAAAGATTGGTGCAGATGGGAATGTGGAGACATTCAAGGCTAGATTAGTGGCAAAAAGTTATAGTCAATGCGAAGGCATTGACTATCAGGATACCTTTTCGCCAGTAGCTATGCTAAAATCCATTCGCACATTGCTTGCTATTGCAGCCTATTTTGATTATGAAATATGGCAAATGGACGTGAAAACGGTAATCTTAAATGGATATCTTGAGGAAGATATCTATATGGAACAGCCGCTAGGTTTCACATCCAGTGATGATGATCACAAGGTTTGCAAGCTGCAAAGGTCCATATATGGACTTAAGCAAGCATCTCGGAGCTGGAATACTTATTTTAATGATGTGATCAAATTATTTGATTTCATCAAAAATGAGGAGGAGCCATGTGTCTTCAAAAAGGTCAGTGGGAGTTTTGTTGTCTTCTTCGTATTATACGTGGATGACATCCTCCTTATTAGGAATGATATTCCCATGTTGACCATAGTTAAAATATGGTTATCTAAAAAATTCTTTATGAAAGACCTAGGAGAAGCATCCTTTATTCTGAGAATTAAGGTTTATAGAGATAGACCAAATAGGATGCTAGGACTTTCATAGAAGATGTACATAGAGGAAGTGCTAAAGAGGTATAGTATGGAAAACTCTAAGAGGGGTTTAGTACCCTTCAGACATGGCATTCGTCTTTTCAAGAAGATGTGCCCTAGCACACCTGAGGAAATAGAACGCATGAGCAAGATCCCTTATGCTTCATCAATAGGGAGCCTCATGTATGCCATGTTATGTACACGACCTGATATAGCCCATGCTATGAGTGTCATGAGCAAATATCAGTCGAATCTAGGTGAAGAACATTGGACCTCTATGAAATGTATCCTTAGGTACTTCAGAAGAACTAAGGATATGTTACTGATCTTTGGTGATGGAGAACTCCAAGTCTAGGGGTATACAGACTCAGATTTCATGTTCGGTGTAGATGATCAAAAATCGACATCTGGGAGTCTATTTTTGTGCAATGGTGGAGTTGTCAGATGAAAAAGTTTCAAGCAGACAGTGATATAGATTCCACCATGGAAGCAGAATATATCGCTGCATTAAAAGCTACAAAGGAGGCATTCTGGTACAAAAAGTTTGCCACAAAGATCGGAGTGATACCATTAGATATCATTCCTCTGTACTGTGATAGCAATGGGGCCAAAGCCCTTGCTAAGGAGCCACGGTCTCACCAAAAATCCAAGCACATCGAGCGGCGATACCACCTCATCCGTGATTACCTCGAGAAGGGTTACGTCGAGGTCAAGAGAGTCGACTCCATAGATAATACGGCGGACCCGCTTACAAAGCCGTTGGGCCAGCAGAAGATCGAAGCCCACCTTAAGAAGATGGGACTTAGATTTATAGCCAATTGGCTTTAGGTCAAGTGAAAGTTTGTTAGATATGTGTGCCCTAGAAGCCAGAATTGACTGACACTTGTAATACACTTCTAAGGGCAAAATTATAATTTTAACTATAAATAATAAAATAGATTATTTTCTATCATATATGTGTATTTAGTGTCTGTGATACATCCTTTGAGTTAATGGTAATGATAATTCTTATTTTCAAGAGTTGAAAATTTAAGAACAAGAATTTTCATTATTAACTCATAAAATGCTCCTGACCATAGGATCATCATGAGGATGGTGATTGATCTGGAAGATTAGTGTACAATCACTTCTTTATAGTAGATGAGTCTTGAGTCTATGGTGTAGAGACATCGAAGTGAGAGTACAGGTACTCGTTAGAGAACGAGGGCACTGAGCGTGACCACCTCGAGTAGTCATAAGAAAGTCTACCTTCTCATCGATGACTGACTCGAAGCTATAGTGGTGTGTCTGGTTCTTTGACCTGAGGTGCATCGGCAGTTCACCTTGAGGGTGTTATAGTTTGACTACACCATGACTCGATCTCCTAGCCATTCGAAATCCTGAGGTGTATGTTGGCTATAGCATGTTCATTGTAGGAATTGGATTGCACCAAGATGGAATCTATCTATCTCGATGGATGAGGAGCAGCCCTATGATGATCATGAGAATCAAGTCCATAAGCCCATGGCCATGGCAGAGAGTGAAATAATAGAAAGAGTTTCTATTAAGGATTTTCACATCGGAACTTGAATCGAATGATTAAATCATATGATAGAAATTAGGGTTTGACGAGTTCACCTTAACCCTAATCTGATCGGAGCTCAAGATAGAAGAACTTAATCACACAAGTAGCTGCACTGAGAGGTTCATTTTCAGTTTTGATGGATTGCCATCATATACTGCTAGGTGTCACTGGTGGATTTTGGGAGCAATTAGAATGATTTAGATGATCGATCATTCCAGTTGTCTAAATCAGAAGAGTTCCAATCCATCGAAAGGAGTTTCGATGATGTCGATGATAGGGATCATGACATATCCCATTATCATATAGAATTGAACCTAACTGGATCACACAAACAAGGGTTTGGATCTGGATATCATCAATTGGACTAATTCAGTTCAATTGATTTGAATTAGATTCAATTAGGTTCAAGGAAATCGTGCTAGCACACGATTGAGCCTAACATTCTCCTTTTTCTATCATTAAAAATTATCTCAACTGAGCCAATTATATTTATGCTCACTCAGATATCTATACCTGGTCTGACCAAACCTTGTCCAGGTTAGAAAAGGGTTGTCTTAATTTATGAGATAAGTTTGAGATAACACCTGCCATTTTCCATCACCTGCTAATTCTTATCCTTTAACTTTGGTCAAACGTTGACCTTTGATCCTTGGATATCTGCCCATGTGTCATGCACTTATTGGAGAGCAGATAGGAGCTTGTCCCCTCACTGGAATTTGGAAAGGAGGGGGTGCATGCCTAGGATGGCGTGTGCCCATGGATAGGGACGCCTGGAGTCCCATATGGACGGGACTCCAGGTTGCTTCTTGGATTCAAACTAGGTGACCCTTACCTATAGACTTTGACCAGTCTTAGGAGCCATATAAGGATGAATCTATGGGACTCTCATCTAATTGGATCGGGTGATGTCATCTCATCAATCAGATTTAGATCTGATTGCACGGAGCAATGCGATTGGTCAAGATGATGCAGCACTACATGGCACAGCAGGATTTATAAATAAACCCTATCCGTGCCCAACTTTTTGTGAGTTTCTCTTAGCCCATTCCCCAAGGCTACCTCTCTCCCTCCTCCATGCCATCTTCTAATCATCTCTCTCCTCTCCACGCCCAAGAAAGTTGGGCCTTCAGATTAGTGCGATTCAAGCAAGAAAAGGCTGACGAAAAAGGAAGAAGGCAGCACTATTGTAGAGACGACAATAGATCTTCGAAAGGAGTTTTGAAGATCCTCCAAATTAGATCTAAATCTAATTTTTAGAGATGTGATAAAGAAGGAGAAGATCTCTAGATCTAGCCTGAGTGGATACTGGTAGAGGTCAGACATTTGCGTGGCTAGATCCAGAATCTCAGACAATCAGTAGGATCATCAACGGATAATCGGATTACCCATATCAAGGTAAAACTAATTTAGATTTAATTTAATTTAATTTTTTTATTTATTAGATTATAAAATTAGATCTAAAAATGTCAGATCTAATTTGGATCTAAGAGAAAATTTTTAAAATATGCCTCTTGGTCCAATCAGATTTGAACGAACCTGACCCAGAAAATCTGATTTTTTCCTTCAGCAACCCACTTTGATTTTCTCTCACTAAGAAACCTTCTCATGCCCCTTTCTGATCCTTCACGTAAACCCACACACACCCATCTGAAAACACTTTTTAAATTGGCGACAACCAAGGGGAATTCCACGTGGGTTGAGATAAGAAGAGGGAGGTTAGGATGTTTGAACCGTTCACTTGATTTCAAAAATCAAGTGAGCTCTTATCCTTATCCAACACCCCCTCCCAGGTATTTAACATGCAGAAGGACTCTCCTTCTACATGCACACATTCTAGTTTCTCTAAAAAAAAAAAATGACAAAACAAAAGGGAGGCGTAAAGATAAGGATGAGAGGGAGGATTGGTTTCAAACAAATCAAGTTGAATTCAAAGTTCAACTTGCTTTGAATTGGTCCAACCCTTGGACCAAGTCAAAGGTAGATTAGAAGGAGCATAGATATCCTCTCTTTTGTGTGAGAAAAAACTTACATAGAAAATAGATGGAGTGTGGGTCAAGGTGGAAAAGTCAAATATGGTGGGCGCTAGAGAGAATTTAAATTTAAATCTCATTTGACTTGGTCCAAATTGGTTTCAACCAAATTAATTAATTTAAACCAATTAGATCAGATTAAAACCAACCAAATTAGGCTTAACTCAATCTAATTAATTTTTAATCAAATTAGAAATTAATTAGATTCAGCTCTTGATCAAATCAGGATCAAATCTTCCATAGCGATTAGGTCATCTCACGATCTAATTGGATCAAATCCAATTGAATCCAATTTGATCGAACTTGAAAAAATCTTCATCGCTCAATCAAATTAAGCTAATTAATAATTAAATTATTAATTAATTCTTCAAAAAATATAGAGTCCCAATTAGATGGATGTCTGGGCAAAAGAGTTCCATCAACATGAAACTCATGAAGAGTTCCAATCCAGTGGAACTTTTGACCCTAATGTCCCAAACGAATAGAACTCATGATCATAGAGTCCCAGATTAGCAAAACTCTTGATGAGAGAGAGTTCCAGATAAGTAGGACTCTGAGTTTCAGTACAGTGGGATCCACAAAGGTAGTATCCCAATCTAGTGAGACTCTTGATCATAGAGTTCCAGACTATTGGGACTCTTGATCAGCCATTAGATCAGGTAGGAACTCCTATTGTGTGTGACCCCATAGGTTTGAATCCTAAGTCGATAGCAGAAAAACTAATTTTCTGTACCAAGCGATATGACCATCTAGCAATGGTATCCAACATCCGGATAGGTCGAAAAATCACAACACAATAATGGCAAACCTATAGTATATGGTTACCATATAATTTATCCTCTTAACCTCGATGCTCTAAAGATGATCAAGAATTTATTGCCAACCCTAAAATTCATCTACAATGTATTTCAAAATTTAGTATCTATCACATAGACCATCCCGACCGAGGGTTTGATAAATTGAAATACAGTGATGCACTTGCTCCAATACTTGGAGGGATCAATCCCATCTTGACTCATACATCAACTTCACACATACATAACTGCACCCAGTAGCCTTTCGTCATTAAATTAAAAATTCAGATAGTCCGATACTTAAGTACAGTGAGTTACTTGCAAGTCACCGTGGTGATCTCAGGTCTAAGGGATACTTATATCCATATCCTTCGTGAGCAACTCTTGACAGTAGAGAGCTCCACAGTTGGATCACGTTCAGTGAAATGTATCCGTATAGTTCACTTGCATGCCATAACAGTATCGTCATAGTTCTTGGTTAAGAGGACAACCAATAATTATGGCACACAATGACCTATACTCGATACGTTGTCATCCTGGATAATAATGAATCATTTGGTTGTGAACATATTTAAGGACTAAATGATAAATCCTCCTTTATCGACTCTAAATAGTCCTAAGGACTTCATCACATGAGAGTTTATTACAGAAAGATGCACCAAGTGATGAAAAGCTAAAATAATAATTTTATTTATTAGTAATTCAAGTATAATTATATTTAGCTCAACCATCTACAACCAAGATGATTGGCTTTAGGATATATTTTCCAACAATATAGCTATTTTTTGAATAGATGGTACTGACGTGCTTACATGGCAAATCCTCTTTCGTGACAAGAAAGAACGGTTGCCCTATTTTCTATCGTCATTCTTTGAAACCCTTCTTTCATTCGCTAAGTGAAATCCTACCCCTCCTAAATCCTCTCGATCACCCTATTGATGTAAGGGATCTTCTCCAATCATCATCCCGAAGCCTAAATTTCCTAGTCCTCTTCCCTATTTCCCCTCTATGCACTATAAGAAATTGGACTGCCAATGCTAATAGATGTTTTGTTGTCGCTAATTGATGGTCGAAAAAAATCTAGTCACTAATTATGGTTATTAGCGATGGAATACATAGTTGTCGCTATTACCAATTCTTAGTGACAGCATTAGCAATGAAAAAAAATTTATCACTATTTATTTTTTAATTTTTAAATAAAATATTAAAAAACTATAAAAATAATTAGCAACAGCTTCTTTATCACTAATGCCATCTTTAATAATTATTAACGATAGCTTTAGCCATCACTAATTCCATTGATAATAGTTAATTTTATTTTTTTTAAAAAATATACCAATATTTTATTATTAGCAATGGCTTTGCTGTCAATAATAGTTAATTTTATTTTTTAAAAAAAATTATAATAATATTTTTAAAAGTCTATTTTAATTAATCATAATCAATTATGATTTCTAATATCTATTATAATTAAAATCCAAAGATAATAAGAAAATTATATATAAAAAATTAATTATATTATATTAAAATATGAATTATATAATTTTATAAGTAATATCAAAAAAATATAATACATTAAAATAATAGAAAATTAGTGTAAATCCTCCTTCTCATCCTCTTGCTCCTCTCTAGCAGTGGATGAGAGCTAGATGTCTTAACATCCTAAAATAAAAAAATAAAATATTATTATTAAGTTTCGATATGGAGGCGTATCTTTCAATATGGAGGCATATCTTTTGATTACAATCCTCTGATTCTTAAATAGATTTTTCCTACATGTACTATAGTGAAAAGGGTAAATGGAGAAGCTAAAAAAGATATTTCCTGATGGTAATAAGCATCAAAAAATATTCTTACGATGCTTCAAAAAGCATTGCAAAAACATTGCATATGTGAGAGTGGAGACAAAACATGTCGACGCTTTTAAAAAGCTTCGAAAGCTTTCTTACTAACACATTAAAATGTCAAAAATATAAAATTTTCTACCACTTTTTAGTATCTTTAATAACAACAACCCCTGTAGTGTATCAAGATGCTTTTTAAAAGCATTGGCAAGTAAGATACCAGCGATGCTTGTAAGCAATGTTAATTAATTAATTAACGATGCTTATAAGCATCATCAAATTTTTTTAAAAAAATATAAAAAAATATGAATACAAAAATTTCTATATAAAATTATATTAATTATTATAATATAAATCTATACAATTACCATCATTCACGATAAAAGCAAATACCAATAGCAAATTTATGCTAAAAAATATTGTTATATATAAATAAAAATAAAGTACTAATGTTGATCTATTACAATCAAAAGTTCAAGAAACTAAAAGTATACAAAAAATATGGAGCTATAGTAAAAATAAAATGATGTCAATCATCTATAGGTGGATGGTTATCGCTGTCTCCATGAATGCCTGACGTGCTGCCATCTCGACAGGTGCCTGATATGCTGGAATCCTATAAGAAACATATGAAAAGCTTAATTTACAAATTTACATATAAAAATATATTAATCATTAAATTGATACAAAAATATATTTAGTCATATGTATTTATCTGAGATGGGGCATATATCTCTAACAAAGATGTAAGCCGATAAATCTGCCCCCTTATAGCCTGCATCTCGGCATGACTCTATCTCATCTCCTCCATCTCAGTAGCATGACTTTGTCTAACCTCCTGTATTTCCATCTCGAGTCTGTGAATGCATGAATCCTGAGTATTTGCTATAGTATCTTAAGTATATATACTCACCATAGATAACTGAGTGGGGGTGACTCCTACTCTATAACCTCTCACTCAACTATAGCACTATGGTCCCATCAACTCTATGAACATCTCAGTCTTGATGTGGCTTTACTATGTAAATGCTGCAAACTCATCCTCATGCTTTGCAATGAGAGATGTAGCCCTCTCCTATATTTATTTTAAAAATAAGAGTTATATATTAATAGCTAATAAAATCAAACTAAAATCATTGCATAAAATAAAATATTAATAATGCCATACATATAAATCCCTTGACTAATCTCGAATAAAAGTAACATCATGATGAGTATGAGTCATCTAGTAAAACTCTACTTTATCGGATTCCCTCACATGCTCATCCACCTATACGAATAATTTTAATTTTAAGCAAATAGTTATAACAATTAAAAAAAATATATGAGTATCATGATACATATATGTTCCACGATACATAATGATGTTAGTTTTATAAAAAAGTATGAGTATTTTAATATAAAAATTATAAGTTAATTATGAAAGTTTAAGGAATATATGAACTCCTATTGGAGTCATGCATAACTCTTCAACCTTGATATATGAGGAACAGACTGAGCTGCTCATGTAGCTCTACCAATAGTAGAATAAGCCTATAAAATAAAGTAAATAACTTGTTATATGTATAATATATAATGTACAATATAAATCAATATGTTTATAATATATTTAAAAGAAAGAGATAATGAACCAATAATGAACCTATGCCCTCTCGGAGAACCAATAATGAACTAGCTCCATCCACTGATGAGGGGGTACATCAAGAGGATAATTTCTAACAACCTCCTCCTCTATCATATCTTGTCTCATATAGTCCCTCTTCAATTGTGCTCTATAGTCTTTTCATTTGCGGTTGAGAGACTTCGTTATAAAATCATGAATAGATGGAAGGAGTACAAACTTGCTCTATAAATAAAAAAATATGAAATCAAATAATTATATAAATATTTAATAATTAATATATAATATAAAATTTAATTCATTATCTCTATAACTCGAAGGAGTTCAATGAACATAACTAATTTTGCTCTATATTCTTTCCATTTTGCATAGTCCAACGAACATAACTGAGGCCTCCGAGCAATAGTCCCCAAAAATAAAGTCAATAAGCTGGTAGCTTTTTTAACTAACTAGCTTAGCTAATTGTACTCCATAATAATTCTCTCACCCTCATGAATCTGCCGTACATCTCATACTAATGTGGGTCCATGTCTAGGTGTGCTAATGTGCTCCATATTGAAGGTGATTTGGTGTGATGTTGGCTTGAAAGTCCGAAGCTTGAAGGTAGGTATCTCTATTTATTTCATAGAAATAATAATAATAATAATAATTTAAAAAAATTGGATTGCCTCCTAATAAGCGCTAAATTTAATGTCTTCAGCCAGACGTCCTAGCCTTAGTGAGGTTCATACAATATCATAACCTCCTCTATTTCTTCAGTGGCCAGCTCTAAGAATGGTTTTATTCTTTGACTATTTACTTTAAAGATGGTATAATTATTTAGATTTTTAATTTCAATGGCTCCATGTGGAAATATTTTCTTGACTGTCTATGGCCCAGTCCATTTCGATCTTAATTTTTCTAGGAAGAGGTGAAGCCTAAATTATATAGGAGAACTTTTTGTCCAGGCTTAAAAGATTTTCTAATAATTGCTTGATTATGAAATGCCTTAGTTTTTTCTTTATATATTCTAGCATTCTCGTAGGCTTCATTCCTAATTTCCTCAAGTTCATTTATCTATAATTTTCTTTGTTCTCCAGCTACATTCAAATCCATGTTCAATTTCTTGATTGCCCACATTGCCCTATATTTGAGTTCTATAGGCAAATGACATGCCTTGCCAAACACAATCTTAAATGGTGACATACCTAAATTGGTCTTGTATGCTGTGTGGTATGCCTAAAGTGCATCTACTAGCTTCAGTGACCAATCCTTTCTATTTGTGCTCACTATCTTCTCTAGGATCTGTTTGATTTATCGATTTAAGATCTTAACTTGCCCACTGGTTTGAGGGTGATAGGGTGTGGTCAATTTGTGTGTAATATGGTACTTCTTCATCAGTGAAGTGTGTTCCATGATCACTGATGATAGCTCTTGGAATACCAAAATAGGAGAGGATATGTTCCTTAAGAAATTTGACAACAGTCTTGCTATCATTAGATTGACATGGCACTACCTCTACCCACTTGGACACGTAATCCACAGCTACAAGAATATATTCATTTCCAAAAGATTTTGAAAATGGTCCCATGAAATCGATTCCCCAAACACCAAAAATTTCTACAATCAAAATTAGATTCATTGGCATCATATCTCTCTTTGTGATCCGACTGACTTGTTGGCACTTAACACCACTCTTGCAATAGTAATAGGCATCTTTAAATAGGTTAGGCCAATAAAATCTGCTTTGGAGCACCTTGGCAGCTGTCTTTTTGGCTTCAAAATGACCACCACATGCTTGGTCATGACAAAACGATAGAATACTTTTAACCTCATGGTCCGGGATACATCTTCTAATGATTTGGTCAGGACATTGTTTGAACAAGTAGGGATCATCCCAAATGAAGTACTTCACTTAGGAAAAGAATTTATTTTTGTCCTAAGTGGTCTAGTGCATGGGGATCTCATTGGTGGCTAAGTAATTGACTATATCAATGTACCATAGTTTGATCGTCACGAACATAAGTTGCTCGTTAGGAAAAAATTCTCTAATTGATGGTTCATTGGAGGGTGCATTTATTAATCGGGATAGGTGATCAGCTACTAAATTTTTTGTTCCTTTGTTATCCCTGATTTCTAAGTCAAATTCCTGGAGTAGTAAAATCCATCGAATTAGGCATGCCTTGGCATCCTTCTTGGCTAAGAGATGTCTAATGGCTGAGTGATCAGTGTACACAATGGTATGCGACCCAACCAAATAGGCTTTAAACTTTTCAAGTGCAAAGACGATGGCCAAGAATTTTTTTTAGTTGTTGAATAATTAAGCTGCACATCATTAAGGATTCTACTAGCATAATAGATGACTCCCGACAGCTTATTGATACTTTGCCCTAGAACAGCTCCGATAGAATGGTCAGATGCATCACACATGAGTTCAAAGGACTGAGTCCAGTCAGGTGGGTGAACAATTAGGGCTGAAGTTAGTTTCTTTTTCAGATGCTCAAAGAATTTAAGACATTTAGGAGTAAACTCAAACTTGACTTCTTTCGCTAAGAGATTTATCAGTGGACGGGTTATCTGGCTAAAATTCTTAATGAACCTCCTGTAGAAACCAGCATGTCCTAAAAATGAATGTGCTTCCTCAACTAATTTAGGTGGTTGAAGATTAGCAATTAGATCTATCTTGGCTTTGTCCACTTCAATGCCTTTCTTTGAGATCACATGGCCAAGAACTATGCCTTGTTTGACCATAAATTGGCATCTTTTCCAATTAAGCACTAAGTATTTTTCTTTATATCTTTTTAAGACTAGTCTTAAATAGTGTAAGCATTCAGAAAAAGTAGAGTCAAAAATGAAAAAATCATTCATAAAAATTTCAAGAAACTGCTCGATCATGTCTGAAAAGATGCTGATCATGCACCTTTAAAAAGTAGATGGAGCATTACACAAACCAAAGGGCATGCATCCATAGGTGAAAGTTCCAAATGGGCACGTGAATGTGGTCTTCTCTTGGTCCTTAGGTGCTACAGGAATTTGATTGTAATCGAAGTATCCATCCAGAAAGCAATAAAACTCATGTCCGGATAACCTCTCTAACATCTGATCGATGAATGGCAAGGGAAAATGGTCCTTTCTTATAGCTGCATTCAGTTTTCTATAATCAATACAGACTCTCCATCCAATTTGAACTCTCATCGGCATAAGTTCATTTGTTTCATTTTGGACCACTGTGACCCTAGACTTTTTAGGGACCACTTGGATTGGGCTAACCCATGAGCTATCCGAGATTGGATAGATAATTTCATTATCTAACAACTTGAGAATTTCTTTTTTTACTACCTCCTTTATAGTAGGGTTTAGCCTTCTTTGGGGGTCTCTAGTTGACTTGGCATCCTCCCCTACGTAAATTCGATGTTGAACGATTGAAGGGCTAATCCCCTTGATGTCAACCATGGTCCAACCTAATGCTTCTTAATTTTCTTTAAGGATAGTCAATAATTCTTCTTCTTGCATGGGGTCTAGGTCTGCTGAAATGATTACTGGCAGGTTTTCTGATAGACCTAGGTAGGCATATTTGAGGTGCTTGGGGAGTGATTTTAGCTCTAACTTTGGTGCTTCATCAATCGATGGTTTGGGCAGTGGTTCAACCATTAACTCAAGTGGTTCCATTGGGGGCTTCCATCTTGATTCCATCCTATGCTTGCTGATTATAGCGACTTCATCGACCTCTTCAAATTCTTGGTCCATCAAAAGTTCAAAGTCGAACTCTTTATCACTGAGGTCAATGGGGTCATATGCATTATCTTGAATCCAGTTTAGATCATTTGTTTCAGTCAGATAGAAGATGTTCAAATCTATTGACATGTTACCAAAAGAAAGTTTCATTAATCCATTTTGGTAGTTGATTTGAGCATTAGCTGTGGCAAGAAATGGTCTGCCTAGAATGATCGGGATTTGACACTTTAGATTTGATATAGGTTCAGTCTCTAAAATTACAAAATCCACTGGATAGATGAAGTCACTGATTTTGATTAGCACATCCTCAACTATTCCCCTTGGAACTTTTAAGGATCAGTCTGCTAGTTGTAGGGTCATCTCCATTGGCTTGAGTTTTCCTAACCCTAATTGCTCATATACGGAATATGGCTGTATGTTAACACTTGCCCCTAAATCTAATAGAGCCTTATCGATTAAGATTTCTTCCATAATGCATGAGATAGTGGGGGACCCTGGGTCTTTGTACTTTACTGGTGTATGGTTTGATAAGTATGAACTCACACTAGCCGCTAGAAAGGCTCTCTTAGGTACATTGATGGTCTTTTTCTTGGTATACAGATCCTTAAGAAATTTAGTATAAGCAGGGACTTGTTGGATCATGTCTAGTAAGGGAATGTTCACCTTAATTGCTTGAAGACCTTAATTGGTCCATTAACTCCTGGTAAGGGCTCTACTGTCGAATTTGGTGTTGCATCAGGTTCTGATGTCTTGAATTTTTCAAGTTGGCCCTGGTCAGACAGTGGTTCAGATAGTGGGTCTTCTATCTCTTCTTCTATTTTGGGTGTGTCCATATGGTTATCTATTTATTTTCTAGATCTTAATGTATGAATGGAATTCAATTGGTTGATCTGGGGTTCTTGTTGGGGTAGTTGGTTGTTCTAGTTCCTAGGGTTAGCCTCGGATTGACTTGGTAATCTACTCTTTTCTCTTTCACTAACCGTGGTGGCTAACTGACCTAGCTGCATTCCTAGATGGGCAATTGCCTGGGTATTTGCAATTAATAATTAGCCCATGGTTTGCATAAAATTATTTAGTGTAGATGTGGTTTTGAAAGTTGATTTAAGCAACACTTCCAATCACTTTTCTAAAATGTTCAACCTTTTCTCTTTACCAAATCCTGGTGGGTTAGCTGGTGCTTGGTTGGTCCTTAGATAAGGCTGGTTTCGAACATGACTACCTGAATTGGAACCTTGTGACCATGAAAAATTTGGATGGTTTCTCCATCCTAGGTTATATGTTGGTGCATAAGGATCGTTTATAGGTCTTTGATAGGCTGCATTTACTTGTGCAAGCCCATCGTTGACTGTGTTTCCTAGTGAAGGATATTCTTTCAAGAAGTGGTCTGGTGCACCGCATCTTTTGTACACGGGTGTGGATATTTTGTTTGCTTGGGGGTGTCCTTGAAGTTCTAAGGCTTCAATCCTATGGGTCAAGGTCGCAATTCTGGTCTCCATAGCTAGGAATGTTTGGACTTGGTGCATCCCACCTCTTGTTGGTGTGGGTTTTTTGGTTTTCCTAGTTGACTCCCATTGCAGACTCTTTTCTATGAGATCTTCCAAAAATTGCCAGGCCTCGTTGGGTTCCTTATACATGAATTGGCCCTGGCACATTGATTCCAACATTGTTCTAGAATTTGGGTCTAGACCTTCATAGACAATTTGGCACAACCTCCAAATCTCTATACCATGATGTGGACATTGACCTAGGAGGTTTTTAAATCGGTCTAGGCACTTCTAGAAAGACTCTCCCCCTAGTTGGTAGAACTGGTTAATCTCGTTTCTAAACTTGGCTATCTTGTGATGGGAAAAAAACTTTCTTAAGAACATCTTTACGAAGCCTTCCCATATCATGATTAACTGGTTGGGCAAGCTGTATAACCATTTTTTTGCATTGTCCTTAAGTGCAAAATTGATCAGCCTAAGTTTAATGGCATCTTGTGACATTTGGTGTATTCTCATGGTTTCACAAACCTCCTCAAATTCTCTAATGAAAATGTAGGCATCCTCAATTTCGGTGAATTTAGGAAGCATATTAATTATTTGAGGTTTAATTTTAAAATTACCAACTGTAATCTTAGGGAGTCTTATACAGGATGGTTGGGCAGAGCCCATAGGGTAGCATAGGTTTTTAAGAAATTTGGGTTCTTGGTTGGGTTCACCCATGATGGTCTCAATAATTCTTTGACTTGAAATGGGGTTTGATTCAATTTTCACAAGTCGATCAGATTTTCTTTTCCAAGTTGCAATTTTGTAAAATTTTATTTATTTATTTATTTATTTATTATTATTATTATTATTTATAGAAGAAGAGAGAAAAGGAAGGAGAGATAGATAAGAAAAGAGTTCTAGAGATGGATCCTAAGGTGTCTTAAATCTAGAAATAAAAAAGAAGAGTGAAAAAAAAATAGTTAATGTTTGGATGTTAATTGCAATCAAGTTAGACAAGCAAGGACTCTCTACTCTATGATTAACTTAAATCTAGATAGTTCCTAACTTCCAAGATCGCCTTTGAGCACTCCAAGTCCAAAACTGACTAACTGACTCGGCTAGGTAAGTATAAGATATGGAAGGTTTCCTGCTTATTGCTTTACTTAGATACCAACTAAGTTGGCCAGATCAGACAATAGAACCAATTGAAAACCACCTTTTTAAACCACTTACCTTAGACACCGAGCAATTAATCAATCTGAACCCGGTCCAACTCTAGAGGTTTCTTTTCCTATTGAGCTCAAAATTTCTAGGGCTAACATCTAATTAATTTTAAAATTAAGGCTTGGGTTAATGTAGAATGATGGATGTGTTGGGCCAAGGAAGGATGATCAAATCTCCATCTTATCTGATTAATGGGTTAATGCCCTTAAGGTTAATTATGGAAATGAGATGCCAAATGAGAGGATGTCCAATACAAGTAAGAATCTTTTAAAGTTTAATTAGTTTTTCTATTTTAGTTAAGTATTTTATGATTTTTTTTTAAAATATTATGTTATCTTTAAGCAAGAAAGACTAAGAGGTAAGTTTTAAATTAAGTTAAGTAGGTGTGAAGAGATTTATAGAATCTAACTGAATAAAAAGTAAATTATGCAAAGATTGAAAGGCAACTAGGTAACCTACAAGTAAAGCAAGGACTCAAATCTACTTTAAGGGTAATAAATTAAAAGGTAGAAAAATATATTTTCATATTTAGAGAATCTATTAAAAAGGAAGTAAATAAGAGAAAGGTCTAAAATAGGTAGAAAATTAACTCTATATAAAAGGTAGAAAATTATTTTACTAGAAAGACAATAAAGCAATCTAAAGTAGAAAGAAAAAAATACATAAATAAATAAAGACCTAGAAAGCAGTATAATATATTCTCTTTTTTACTCTTTTTCTTAGACCTGCAATAATAAGAAGCAAATATTAGAATTAAGAAGGTAAGAGATCACAAAATAAAGTAACAAGGATAATTTTTTTTTTTGAATCAACCGTGCTAAGATCCCAAGCAATGGTGCCAAAATTTGATATGCTCTTATCGTGAAAGCGATCAAAGATAAAAATTAACCGACTACTACTCCATAGAATAGGGTGAATCAGGTCGAGTCCTCACGGATCTAAGGTAGTTGTTTAAAAATTAAAAGAAGACTTGGTTATTTTTAAGAATTAGAAAATTAATTTGATTGATAAAATAATATTTAAAAGAAACTTAATGAGTCCAATATAGAACAAAAGTTTCAGGAGATCAAATCTTCTTATAAAATAGATGTCATATCTATTTTCTACTACAGCATCGCTACTTATGATTTCGGTTAGTATAGCTTATCTCCTTTCTGAGCATGGATCGTATTCTTAGATCATGGTCAGTCTCTTAGAGCGTAAGCTATCTAACTAAATCTCACAAGTAAAAAAAAGAGAATCTATTCCTTTTGATACAATCTATCTCTTATCTGAGCATGCATCATATCCTCAAATAACGATGCATCTCTTAGAGCATAGATTGTTCAAAATCTAGATCTTATAAATGAAGGAAAAAAAAATAGGGCACTTTTAATTTCTAAATAAATCAAAAATTTTATTAATATAAGAAAAGAGATACATAAAATAGATGAACATCAAACCATATGTTTACAAGATTCATCTTTTCTCCTGAGATGATGGAGCCTAGCCACACATGGAAGGGATGCCATTTGCCATTATCATCTTCTTGCTTCTAACCTGCAAGAAGAAAAGAGAAAGAAGAGAGTTTTATGGAGGAAGAAGAAGAAAGAAAGAAAAGTGGAGACTTAAGTGGAGAGAGAGAGGAGGTGTGAAGGCTAGGGCTAGATGAAGATGGATGGAAGAATGGTTTTGGTTGAAGTCTCAGGGGCTTTTTATAGATGCTAGGAGGTAGGAGGATTTATTGGTTAAGCAATATGGAACTAAAGATATGATAGAAATGGATGGATGAGATGAAGTGTGCATGAGAAATCTTTGATTTGGTGTGGACTTCTAATTGGGATGTAAAAAATAAGGTAAAAAAAGAATATCATGTAATTTATTTCTCTCTTTGGCATTTTCTTCTTTCTTTCTACTCTATGATCCATGCTAAATCAGTTTGGGATGGATCATGTAGGATCTTTGGATTAGGCTCCAATTTGGATTAGAGCTTCATAGATACGTGCCTCAATTTCCAGCCCTTTGATCAATTATTTTCGGTCCAAACCCTTAAAGATAGTAACTATCTTTCTTCTTGGCCCTTGAATCTTCAATGAATTGCTTCCTAGCCATTGATCGTGATTTAACCCCATGAGTTATTTACTCTTAGCCTATTAGATATCTGATTTTTGCTTGGTTGAGTCAATTTGAGTCTGGATTAGCTTGTATGAGCCCAATCTCCTAATTACCTACAAAAGAGATTAAGAAGCATCAAATTCAACTAATAAACATACAATACAATAACATTTAGTGCTTTTTATTACAATATATCAAGTACTTATCATCCAACCTAACACTACAAACATCTAAGGGAAAATAGGATACCTATCATCAAATGCTTTCCATGGAAGACTATCTATTGTATGTCTCAACATTTCATCTTTCGTACATCCTTCATCGTGCCATCTCAATCTAGGTATAAGAGGAAAGTAATGCAATATGTTTGTCGATTTTTTTTTATTTTGCGTTGCATCCACATCATTCATTACATCATCCTGGTCTTTTTTATGTGTCACCCATCATAAAGATTCACATACATTGCATAACTTTTGATTAGCATTTTCATTCCGATATAACATATGATTTTTCAAACAACTATAAATCTTTTCGTATCCAAGATGCAATTTCTTTACTATTTTCTTGGCTTCATAATACGATGGTGGTAAACTAGTGCCTTCTGAAAATGCATCCTTTAATAACCTAAGCAGCATGGTAAAACTCTTTTCAGACCATCCATTTAAATATTTTAAATAGAATAAATATACAAGAAAAAAATCTTAGAAAATTTCATACAATCCGGATATAATTCTTCATCTACATCTTTCTTTAAGGTGTGATGCTGAGCTATCTCATCATTAGATGTATGTATAGGCTCCTCAACATGTATATATTCTGTATGTGTATATCTATTAAACATCCCAATTGCTTCATGTATGCTACTGGATTCTCCTAAATTTTGAATACCAAGTCCAAAAGCATCTATGATCAAATCCTTTATATCATCTTCTCTTACAAGATTGTCTTGTAGGTTAGTGTATCCAAAATCAGATAGAGGTTGATTACATAATGATGGCAACATAGATTCCCCATTAAAAACTCAGTTGGTATAATCTTTTAAAAAATCATTTCATACCAAATATTCTTCAGTAGTTTGTGGATCTAGAGAAGAACTATTTACATATTTTCGATATGGATATAAAAACTTTTCATTCAAACTATTTTGTTCCATACCAAATTTAATAAAATCATGAACTTCATCTAAATATTCTTTAATATTTCTTGGTTTACTTATCTAACTTTTATCCATTGTAGGATAAAAATGGCCGAACGTACAACTTATCTAAAAATAAAAAAAATTATATAATCAATATTAATGCAATAAGTAAAAATATTAGTCATTTTATAAAATCCAAAAAATAACAACTATTATAGTTTATTGTAATAACTGAAGACTCAAAAATACATCTAGATATGATATTAATAGTAGAATAAAAAAATAACTTAATAGCTAAATACTATTTTATCATTCAAAATGGCTTACATAGTAAATGCATCCTATCATTAACTAATAAGTAAAGAAGGTCCTATCCTATTCAAGAAATACATTAATTCTATAGGTCAATTATAGTAATCAAACAATATGCAATAAGGATCGAAAAAAATTTTGACAGTATTTTTTCTTAGTTCTCCCAAATAAGAAGAACAAAAAAACATACTATCTAAAATTTTTTGAACCCTCAGCATACCATTTGATTATTGTAATGACCTTTAGAATTACTTACATTTTCTAAACTATCCATACTGCATAATCAATTGACCAATGTACGTAATTCTTCCACTCATATAAAAATAAATAAATATATGAATATAATAAAATATGTATATTAATCAAAAGATGGGTTTATGATTCCATGCAATGCAAATTTTATTAAAATTAACTCATAATTAAGTTGCCCATATCTTCCATCGGCCTGAGTGCGTAGGGTGCATAAGGGCTGGATGCCAGTTGGGACCAGAGGGCTTGAGCACGTAGGGCCGAGACCCAAGTCCTGTGCATCTAATTAAATAATTAATTAATTAACATGTGTAGGTATTTTATAGGGCTTTAACAAGCAACAAGAGTTTTGCCAATTTACCAATTTTGAATACTTAAAACATCATTACATAAGTTGATAAAATAAATTATCTGCATGAAAGCAAACTACAAATCTATCTATGCATTTATATGGTGCTAAGCTCAACTGAAGGTAATTATAAACAAGAAGCAATGAGTTACTTACAGTGGATAATGATACGAGAAAAGACTGGTATATATTATTTTCATCAAATATCTGCATCTAATAAAAAAATATGAAACCTTACTAGTGATGAATATATAGTTTATCTATTTTAAATTTATCCATAATACATTCAAAATATAATTTTCAAATAATATACCGACGGTCGGAGAGTGAGGGGCATGGAGGAGCATGTACCGGCAACTATGAGGGGGGCCGACGGTCGAGGAAATAGTAAACGAGAGCACCGATGATTGGAAGGAGGGTGGTTCGGTCGGGGAGCGAGGGGGCCCAAGGAGCATGGCCTGCTGGGAGGGGGATGGGTGCCAGAGCTAGGTAGCTAGTGAGGCATGGTTAGGGCTTCGCTGGATCGGAGAGGGAGGGGAGGGGGACCCTCGATCGGAATGGGCTAGGTTTTGGTCAGGAGGCAGGGGCAATGGGGTCTAGCTTCAAGAAGAGGGGCGGTGGGGTGTAGCATTGGGAAGGGGGCGTGGGGTGCGGGTGCAATGGTAGAGGGAGGGCTGAGGGGGTTGGGGGATCTTTTGGGCTTGCACGGACAACCGACGGGAGGGTGAGAAGGGAGGAGGGCCGGTGGTGGTCTCAAAGAGCTGGGGCAGATGGTGGGTGCGGTGTGGACGACAGTGGGTGTAGCATGGCAAATGATGGGTGCAACTGCAGTAGACAGGTGGAGGATGATGGCAATCGGGTAGGTGGTGCATCGAAGGAGGGTGGGTAAGGTGCCAACGGAGGAGAATCAGGATGGAGGCTGGGGGTGGGAAAGGGATTAGGGCATGGGAGGAGCAAATGGGGGGTCGACGGTGGATAGGCTAGGGCATGGGGGAGGGAGGGGATTAAGCAAAACTAACGATGCTTTTTAGCACCATTAATTAATGATGATCAAAAGTGTTGGAGAATTTGGATTATAATGATGCTTATCTTAAAAGCGTCGACATTGACTATGTTATTATTTTATGATGCTTTAAAGCATCATTTATTCCATGATGCTTTTAAAAAGCATTGGTAGGTCCACGCAACCTATCAATGCTTACCAAAAGCATCAGCAAAAATTAGTCGGCAATATATGTTTTTACTATAGTGATTTTTCATTTGATGATACTGAACTATAGACACCCCCGGCCCATCAATTGGATAGTTAGATTAAAGTTTTAGCTCCTAAATCTCCTTTCCTGACTCAAGCCTAAATATATAAAGCTTCTAAATATGAAAACTTAAAATAAATAAAAGAGTTTAATAATAGAATTATCTGATATAATGGTTGGGACAATAAGCCCAACTAGTTATGCAGCTGTAGGTCCTAGAGATTCTTTACGATCGTATTGCAAATGAATCCAAAAAGCTCTGAGGTCACTGGCTCAGAGGCCTTTACACGATCTCCTACACGTGCGCATCGCTCCAAGTATGGGATGTCAAGGCCTGTGAGGATGCTGAAGAGTATCGAGCTGTTGGAGGATCGAAGCTATGGCCGAATCTGATGACCTAGCTCCTACTCACCCCTTTGGTGATCCTGAGCCATCTCTCAAGGTCAAGGACAGGTTGAGTATACGGGTCATCACTATGCCGCATAATGACGTACTCCGCATAATTCACCTATACAGTTCAAAAATATATTAGTTCTAATATACATATTAGATTTTATAACAACTTAATAAATTAGTTTGAAATTCCTACCATGATTGCTATCTAGAATCTAAATAATCACCAGTCCTCCTAGACTAGTGTGTGGCAGCCGATAACTGTAGCTGGCCTGGTAGATGACCCAGCTACCATATCTATAATAAGTAAATAATAAAATTAAATAATTAAAATATATAAATAAGAGTTTTTATGGTTCTACTGATATACTTCTGGGCTCTCTGCCTAGTTCTGTTAGGCTCTTTGCCGCCTACTGGCATACTTATTATTGCTCTACTAGTCACAGAGGGCTTTCGATACATTTGGCCATATCTAGTGATTCCTGTAGGACTTTTAGTCCATTGGTGAATGAGAACCAAAATGCATAATGGCAAACTATCATAGGCTATGTAGCCCATCTCAAAACCTACATGTGGCCACCTGCTCAAAGATTAGGCGGCTAGCCTACTCATCCTAAGGAGATAAGTACCAGTAGTACACTTGCAAGTCGAAACAAGTATGTATTAATAAATAGAATACAAACCACTACAAGAAAATAAGATTTTAGCAATCAAAAAAATCAATTGCTAAAAACTAAAAATTAGTTGCTAATCATTTTTGCGATTGAATATTTTCAATCATAAAAAGCCTAGTTTCAAATATTTTATGATCAATTTTTTTGGTTGCAAAATTTAGCAATCAATTTAGTGACCAAAAATTTAAAAAATTCACTAAAATTTTGCAAACAATTTAGCAACTAAAAATTAAAAAAATTATTTAATATTTTGCAATCAATTTTGCAACCAAAAAATTGGTTGCTAATTTCTTGAAAAAATATTTTAATTAAAAAATATATAATTTAGAGAATCATTTTGTAATTGATTATTTTATTAAAAATAATTATTTCAATATCAATCATAAAATTGATCAAAAAATAAGTCATAATTTTTAAAAATTTTTAATTTCTAAAATTAATTACAAAATTGGTTGCTAAATTTATTAAAAAATAGTAATAAAAAATTAGAGTGAAAATAAATCTTAAAATTAATTATTAACTATTTTAAAAATATTTTATGTCAAAAATTCGATCGTAAATCTTTCTAAAATTTTTTTAATTTATAGAATTGATTGAAAATTGGTCGTTAAATTTATAAAAAATATTAAATAAAAGATTAGAGTAAAAATTATCTCATAATTGATTATGAATTTTTTTAAAAAAAATTATATTAAAAAATCAATTACAAAATTGATCAAATTTTTTTTAAAAAAAAATTAATTTTTAAATTAATTTTAATATAAATAACTAAATTTATTAAAAAATATTAAATTAAAAATTTAAGTGAAAGTTGATCAGAAAAGTGGAAAATTATTTTTTTAAAAATATTTTATGTTAAAAAATTTGATCATAAAATTAATCACCAATCTTTTTCAAAATTACTAAATTTTTAGAATAGATTGCAAAATTAGTAACTAAATTTATTAAAAAATACTAAACATAACATTAGATTGAAAATAAATCTCAAAATTAGTTATAAATTTTTAAAAAATATTTCATATTAAAAATAGTTAGTTGCAAAATATGTTGAAAATTTTTTTAAGTTTTTTCTAATTTTCAAATCAATTACAATATTGATCACTAAATTTATTAAAAATATTAAATTAAAAATATGAGTGAAAATTGATCATAAAATTGATCATTAATTTGTTAAAAAATATTTTATGTTAAAAATTTGGTCAAAAAATTGATCATAAATCTTTTTCAAAATATTTTTTTTGAATTAATTAAAAAATTGGTTGCTAAATTTATAAAAATATTGAATAAAGAAATTAAATTTAAAATCAATTCAAAATTGATCATAAACTTTTAAGACATATTTTTTATTAAAAAAATTAGTTGAAAAATTAGTAAATTTTTTTTTATTTTTAAAATTTTCAAATCGATTGCAACATCAATCATTAAATTTATTAAGAAATATTAAATTAAAAATTTATGTGAAAATTGATTGCAAAATTAGGCACTAATTTTTTAAAAAATAATTTACATTAAAAAATTTGATCGCAAAATCAATCCTAAATCTTTTTCAAAATTTTTTAATTTTCAAAATCAATTATAAAATTTATCGCTAAATTTATTAAAAAATATTAAATAAAAAATTAGATTGAAAATTGATCTCAAAATTGGTTGCAAATTTTTAAAATATATTTTTTATTAAAAAATTAGTTGCGAAATTGATCAAAATTTTTTAAATTTTTTAATTTTCAAATCCATTACAATATTAGTTAGTAAATTTATAAGAAAATATTAAATTAGAAATTTGAAAGAAAATCAGTCTCAAAATCAATCATTATATTTTAAAAAATATTTTATGTACAAATATCGATCTCAATATGGATCATAAAATCAATTGCTAAATTTATTAAAAATTAACAAATAAAAATCAGTCTATAAGTCTATCTTAAAATTGATCACTAATTTTTTATAAAAAATTTTAAATAAATATTGATTACAAAAAATATTTATAATTTTTTAATTTATATATCAGGTACAAAATTGATTGCTAAATTTAAATATGAGAGAAAAGTAATTAAAAATTCTATTTTTTCTAATACAAAGTAGCTCACGGAGGAGTGCCTGCGAATCTAAACAATATTGCAAGCAAAATAGACACACAACAATATTAATTCCAATGGCATGAATTTAAACAACATAAGATTTTGCGTTAATATATAAGATTTTACATTGATACATACCCAGCACGATGAATTCCAAGTTGAAAGATAATAAAACCAAGCAATATTAATTAAGCATTTATCATACAAAATTAAGCAACATGTCTTAAACAATAGAGTACCATAATAAGAAAAAGATCATAATAATTTGCAAAGCAATTTCCTTCAATTTGTATTAAGTTTATATCATCATCAGGGAAAATAAATAAGCATCCATAAGAATATTTTTTTTTTCTAATGCTTAGAGGAGCACCTGGTGCAGACACCAGGGCCACCAAAAGTTGGAAACATAATTTAGATTCAATTTAGATTGAAGAAGCCATATTAGAATAACTCTACTTTAGTTATTTTATTCTAGTCCTTTTGATTTAATCAATTAGTTCTTTTAATGCATTTAGTTTTGGATCCATAGGACCATACTTGGGTTTATTTTGGATTGAGCCTTATTTGGAAAGAAACCATCATAAAGAAGCAAGCTTGGTCCACATCATCTTTAGACCCACCACCCTCCATACGCCCAGAGAGGAAATACACATGCCAGCATGTGCCATGCCCAAGAATCCTCATGTCAAGTTGTGCCAGGCATCAAGCACCCACATGGAATTTCTTTTCTTCCCTAGGATTCTTTAAGAGTTTTTGATTTCTTACTTATTTTGTTAAAAGACTAATTTCTTTCCTATGGTTCCATAAAAGGTAGATATGATATATTATTGTATTTGGAAACCATACATAATGTTTTACCTTTTTATTGGGAGAGTTGATTTTTTTCTCGTAAAGGAAATAGGATTCTTAAAGAAATAGAACCCTTAGGATCCTATATAAACCCATGTATCTTACATGAATGAGACAATGAATGAATGAATCACTTTACAATTCCCACAGACACTTGTGTTGGTCGCTCCGAGAGGGAGAGGGGGTGAGACCCAAAATCGCCCCACGAGGGGAGGGTGTGAGGCCCACCTTTTTTTATCTCTTTAATCTTTATTTTCTTAAGATTTAGTATTCCTACGATCCTGATTCATCTTTACCATCTACCTACATAAGCCTATTCTATCAAAAGAAGATCTATCTCCTCTAAGATTTTCATCTATCATGTAGAGAGAAAGAGTGATCTATTATTCTACGGATCAAACGTTGATAAGGACCTTAATTTTTCTCAACTGATCTTTGATTTTTACTTTTTTTTTTCAGATTCGATGTTGGTAAAGACCCAGTTCTTTGTCGTTAGATCTACTTGGTTAAAAGATTAAGAGCCCTAATTAGGGTATTTTCTTAACTACCACGATCTGGATTCTTCTTAAGTTTTTTTTGGATTTTCTTATGGGCTTAATTTCTTGCTATCCTTCATTCCATTTATATTTTTCTTTTTACAATTATTCATGAGCATATTTAATTTCTGCTATCTATCTATTTATTTTATTATTGTTAGTTATTTATTGATCTCTAAAATGGCATTCATTAACATTATTTAGATTGATCGTGCTTTGGTCCCGTGTTAATCAGTCACACCTCCTGAGCAGAGTATAGGCAACTATACTTTCTGTCCTGAGAATAATGTGCCACGGTCGGACTTGATTTATTGTTGATGAACGAAAGAAAGCTTGTTCTTTTTTCTTTTTTCTTTTAGGCTATCCCACATCAATTTGGTATCAAAGCTAGATTGGTTAGGACTTTAGTTTAAAATCTATAATTTAAAATTCCTGCAAGTTAAATTTTTATAATTTAAATTTTGTAATTTACTTTTTAGTATTTTTTTCTTTCTTACTGCATCATATTTCTACATCTTGGACTTGCATGACCACTAGATCAGGTATCTAGTACCAACGTCCTACTTTTTCATTCTGTACCAACATGGATCCTAATACAACAGCCATCATTAATGCTCGGACTGAGAAGTTTGATGATATGAAAGATTTTATGAAAACCATGAGTGAAAGAATAACAATACTAGAAGAAGCTTGGTAAAGACAACCTGAACCTGAGTCTCCCCAACTACCTATAGGATAGAGAAGAAGGAACCTCGACCTAGATCGACCTATAGCAGTACGTCCCTATCATAATCAGTTCGATCAGGATGAGCATGTCCTTAGGAATGTGAAGACCGAAGCCCCAAGTTCTGATGGTTGTTTAGATCCAAGAGAGTACCTAGATTGGAAATCGGGCATGGACCACTATTTTGGATGGTACGAAATGTCTAAAGCAAAGAGAGTTAGGTTTGCTAGGATGAAGTTGGTTAGGCAAGCCCAACTTTATTGAGAATGTATTGAACATCTTCTTAACCAGAGAAGACAAGATCCGATAAAAACCTAGGATGAAATGAAGGAGAAGCTCAGAGAAAAATACCTCCCCACCTCCTACCAACAAAAACTTTTAGATCAGTGGCAGAGACTTACTCAAGAAAATAGATTAGTCACAGAGTACATCACGATTTGATGAGTACCTCATGAGATGTGAAGTAACTGAAGATAGGATTGTTACCTTGTCTAAATTTAGAGCTGGATTACGAGAAGATATCCAGTGTGAGCTCTTTTTGTGAGAGGTAACCACATTAGAATAAACTTATCAACTTGCCCTAGACTTTGAGAGGTTTTCTAGGTATTCGACCATTCATCATCTTGAACCTAGCTGAGTAACCTCTTTTGGATCGAGACCTAATACTACCTAGACTTCTAGTAATGGACCTCCACCTACAAATCCTATTATGAGAAAAGAAGATAAAGAAAAAGGAGTTGTAGGAGAGTTATCTAAGGGAAGTAGTTCTCAATCGCACTGCTTCAAGTGCCATGGTTATGGTCATTTTGCTGCATAATGTCTCAACTGATCATTGTTTATAGAAGAATTAGAAGAGGAAACTCTAGAAAATATTGAGAAGGAAGTTTATGAAGCTGATCCAGACTTAGCCAAGTAGTTTGAAAGTACTAAGACTAAGTTTTGTTGCACCGGAGTCAGACCTTAGGCTTGGAGTCGTTAGATATGTTCTAGCACAGACTAAGGAGAGTGAAGACTGGAGTAGGACCTCTATTTTCCATACCTTCATAAAATTTAGTGATAAAATTTATAAGGTGATCATTGATAGTGGTAGCCATATCAACGCCATCTCCACCAACATGGTTAAGCGATTAGGATTAGCTCCTGTAGATCATCCCAGTCCATACTATGTCTTGGATAGATTTCTTCTTTATTCCCATCAAATTTAGAACCCATGTTTCCATCCAGCTCCATTATTATCAGGATCATGTTTGATATGATGTTTTACCCATGGAAGTCGGAAGTATCATATTAGGTTGGCCTTGGCTATTTGATAATGATATTATGATTTATGGCCGAACCAACTCCTGTAGTTTCACTCATAAGGATAAGAAGATCACGATCAATCCGTCCCCATCTAAGGCTACCAATAGAAAGATAGACGATGGACCAAAAGAAAACATAAAAAAAAAATCCTCCATCTGATAGGTGCTAAGGAATTAGAGATGACCGTGAGTAAAGGATCACCAGTTTGGATGATTGCTGCAAGAGAAGTTCGTGAGGAGCCTAAGATAGATCATCCCAAGAAAGTAGTTCATGGATATCAACCTAAAAAACCAATAGACCTTATCCCACTACCCATGCATGCTAGAATTTTTGAATCTATAGAGTCATTTGCACAGCATGTCAAGAGTTTACATAAAGAGATCAGTAATAGTATTAGTAATAAAGTTTATAAATAGAATGCAGATTCTCATCGATGTGCCTAAGAGTTTATGGAAGGAGACTATGTGATGGTTTGAATGTGGCTTGAACGATTTCCACCAGGAACCATCAAGAAGTTACATACTCGAGGAGCAAGTCTAATAGGAATGCGATGTTGTCGTTAAGACACCGTGTTTATCAGTTTAATCTGACTTCTTAAAATAATTGAAAATGCATAGATAGCAGTGAGTCGGGTCGAATCCATAGGGAAGGTAGTATTTTAGATTTAAAATCTTTGATTTTTGAAAAGAAAAAGAAAATGATTTGAGTTTTGAAATCAAAAGTGAAGTCGAAAGATTAAAAATAAAAATTAAAAGATGCAGAAATTTAAACTTGGTACTAAGATCTACTAATTAGATCTTAGCATCAACTTGCAATAAAATAAAAAGTAATAATTAAAGTACAAAAATTAAATTGCAATAAAAATAAAAAGTAAGAAATTAAAGTGCAAAAATAAAATTTTTATTAATTAAAATTTTAGAATTTAAATACATGGAATTTAAAAAGAATAAAATAGCTTGATCTCTATCTTGGATCGGCATTGGCAGAAAGATGGTGTAGAAGCCTGGCTCTTCTTCTCGGCATCCATTGCTTCGAAGCAGCCTTTAACCCATAGCCTAGCTTTGCCCTATACCAAAGCTTCACCTTGATCGAAGATGTTGATTTCTGGAGGCCTGGGGTCCTTTTTATAGAGCTAGGAGGGCTGGATATTTTTTTCTAAAGGCAATGTGGGACTAATAGCCTTTGTAATCATCAAAATATAAAGAAATTTAAATAAAATTTGAATCAAAATAGCTCTGATATGACTTTGGTAAGCCTGGTGAAATCTGGCCATTCAATAGGAATCCAACAGTCCAAAAATCATCAAAATTGGATGCATATCAGCCCAGATCAGGTCGGATTAAATTCTGGCCGTCTGATCGCGCATTGATGGAGGAAATCTAGCCGTAAATCATGCATCAGGAGTTCTGATCACCATCGGAAACATTCTGGACCATTGGATCTTCATCAATTATTTTTTGGCCATCGGATCGCGTCAGATCGCTGATAGAATTTGAATCAAACTCGAAAATAACCACCACCGTCTGATCTTGACCACAATCAACCGTAGCCGTCCGATCGCATAATTACTGTTCCCATGGACCGCATGGACCGGCCGCACTGCACACCGCAGCCAATCAACGCTCTTATCGCTAAGTGAAAAGACCAAAATACCCTATGAGCCACGATATTTAAGGATCCAGGTCCGCCATGTGTCGCTCTGTAATTCGTCGGTTACTGCTGAGCTGGCGGTCTACGTCTGGATCGTAGATCGACTGATGGCTTCATTGGCTGAGTCAGCTTTGATGGCTTGGCTTGGCTTGGTGGCTTGGCTTGCGGAGCCGGCTGAGCCATTTTCTTTTTTTATTTAAATTTTATTTATTTTATTTCTTTAAAAATTCATATCTTTTTTGTTTTAGCTCTATTTTACTTAAAATTTATTTTGTTGTGATCAAAAAAATGAGCTCTTTCTATTGATAATAAAATTTTATTTTTTAATTTTTATTATTTTTTAATTAATTTTTTAATTAATAAAAATATGAATTTTTCAAAAATTATATATAAATTGATTAATAATTCTTAAAAATTAATATAAATTAATTAATAAATTAATATTTTTATTGGTGAAATTTATGATGCTTATCACACCCCCCAACTTAAGCTTTGCTCATCCTCGAGTAAAGAAAGAATTTAGTTTTAAATACCTTTTAACTTTAGAGTTTCGAATTTTACCTAAGTAATTTTCAAAATGGCCATTGATATTCAGTAGAGCTTAAATGAGATATATCATTGGGGTATTAATACTTATCAATAGAAAAATTAAGTAAAGAATATTAAATTTTTTAGAACTTTTTCTAAATTATCCCATCTTTATCTCTAATTTGTCTAAACTTTTATATAGGCAAGTGTATTGCTACTTCCATCCTTCATTTATTGATTTTTTTATTTTTATATTGCTCACTTTTTGACACAAATATCATTGCTTACTTAGGCAATGGGACCCGGTTACTCGGTGGGAAACCAATGTTTTTTTTTTCTAATTTTTTTTAACGTTGTATCACTATTGAGTGTCTTAACCCCTTAAGCTTTCTATTTGATCCATGTAGCGAGTCTTGGGCCAATGACTTCCAAACCAGTTGGCTTTAGGGCACTAGGTATAGAATACCCCTCGGGCTTACTAGCTCGAATCAAATAGGCTACGAGTTAAGACTAGCTTTACAATGAGCTTCTTTGCCCTTCCCACCTTTTGATGCGAAACTCAATGCTTGCTTAGGCAAAGAGGCCTGGTTACTTAGTGAGAAGTACTTGAAAACTATTTTATTAAAATAAATTTGTTATATGAAGAAACGTATAGTTATCCTACATAAGCCTATAAAAAGTAGACTTTTCTTTGATGCTAGTAGAAATAATTAGAAATGCTCCAAGGAAAAACTTTTTATGTTCTAGACTTAACTCTTTATTGAATTTTCTTAATACTTGATTCCTCAATATCTAACAGATTCTCTGATCTGTGTATCAATTTTCTTTTAAAAATGCTTAGTTTAATTCAATTCTTAAGCATAATCAGGTGTCTAAATACTAAATACTAACTTTTTCGAGGACTCAAAATTTTAAAATTTTTATTTTTTTCTTCCCCTCCAACTTAATCGATATTATCCTCAATGGAGAAGGAAAAAAGTAAAGGGTGTAATAAAGAACATGGAAGAATACACCTAACTCAGTATATTTTTGGTCCAGCACATGTCTTTGAAAATTTGAGCTCTCCCTCCAACTTATTCGAATTATTCTTAAAAAAAAATAAACTAAAAAGATAAATTAGATAAAAACTAAATATTGGGTTGCCTCTCAACAAGCGCTAAGTTTACCGTCTTCAGCCAAACACAATGTGACTTATTATCCTGTGTCAAATATTGGATTGATAAATTTCAATGGTTTTGGATTGTCAATCTCAGAAAGTTGATTTATAATCCCATTATTAATATAATCTTTGTTAATTTTAGGGATATAATTTATGATTCCATTCTCAGACCCATGTTTATTAAGAATTTCTCCTATTTGTTCTTCTAAAATGCTCATGAATGGAGTTTTTGTATTAGGAGTTAAGTTTGATTCAATGGGTGCTGGAATGGTGACTAAAGGCAGTTTTAATTCTGAAGGTAAATTAATGTGATCTTGCTTAAACAACTCCATTGACATTTCATTACATGCCTCTTGATTTTTATAAGAAGAACCAGCTTCTAGGGTTGAAGGGAATAGGACATTAGGTTTATAAGTCTCGGGTAAATCATCTATTCTCTTTTTCCCTATTTCTATCTCATTTAAACTAGAACTAGCATCAGTACTAATTTTTGGTTCGGGTTCTTCTATATGGTTAGTCTCAGTACTAACCAGTTTCTCTAAATTTTTATTTTGGCTAGCATCAGTACTAGCCTCTCTCACTTGATCTTGGTATGGGTCCATAAGAATCCTATAGCTTTTAAGTTCAGGAATTACTTTGGCATTCTCAAATTGGGGATTCTTAGGTGAGACATTAAATTGATAACTTGGTCCAGGTGATTGGTGGACATTAGATGGGTTGTTTGAAATTGGTAGGTTCGGTAGTTGATCTAGTTCTCTCCTCATGTTAGACTCAACTAATTGTCCTATTTGAGCTTCTAGTCTGGTGATAGATTGCTGTTGAGTTAGAATCAATTGTTGAAGTTGGTTAAATCTATCATCAGCTAGATTGGTCTGTTGAGGAGGTGGGTATGAGGGCTGATTATAATATGATGGCTGGATAAACTGACTAGGCTGACCATTATTATAGGCATAATTTTGATATTAGAATCTATTTTGATAATTTTGCTCAAGTAAAATTTGGGTCTGAGCCTGAGTCTGTTGGGATGTCCAAGAAAAATTAAAGTTACTCCAATCTGAATTATATGAATTTGAAAATGGGTCATTAATCAATTTGGAGTATCCTTGAGTAGTTTGAACTTGTTCTTGGATAAAATGTGAAAACCGTGTGGTCATAGAACATTCACTCATATGATGGGTTGGACTAGCACAGATTGAATAAGTCTCCTGATAATTAAAAGATGATGTGAATTATACAGAAGATTGTTGACCTAGGATTAGGAGTTGATCTAATTTCTGAGCAAGAAGATCAACTTTATCTAATTTTTGGACTATTAGGTTCATATTAGCCATTTGATTATTAGGTTTAATATGAATCAACCATTCAATTAAATTCAACTAAATCAGAAAAAGTAATTTCCTACCATGCATGTATTAGTGCAACCCTAACGTGTGGTTCAAAAAAATTTTTAGATTTTTTTTTATTTTTTTTATTATTATTATTATTTTATTATATTAAAAATTAATTTTTTTAATTATTTTTTATTAATTTTAATTTAATTTAATTTAATTTAATTATCATTTTTAATATTTTTTAGTTAGTTTAATTTTTATTTTATTTTATTTTTATTTTATTTTTTAGAGGAGAAAGAAAAAGAAAGAAAGAAAAGTTCTAAAGAAGAGGTCCTAAGGAGTCCTAGAACTAAGAAGAAAGAGAAGAATTAGGTTTAATTAGATTTAATGTTGGTTAGCAATCAAGTTGGTCAATCAATCCTAACTAAGGATTATCCTAGATCTAGACAGCTCCTAACTGCCAAGGTCACCTTCAAGCCCTCCAAGTGTAGGATTAGCCAATCAACTAGCCAGGTAAGTGTAAGGTCGGTGGGAGTCCTCCCGTTGCTTGCCTTAGACACCAATTATGCTTGGTCAGGTAAGCGAACGGAACTAATTAGAAACCACCTTCCTTCGGGCCCAGTCATCCCTGAACCACTTTCCTAGACATCAGTCAAATTGACTTATCCTAACTCGGTTCAACTCTTAGGATTTCTTATTCTATTGAGCTCGAGTTTCTAGGGTTGATGTCTAATTGATTTTAATTTAAAGGCTTAGGTCAATGCAGGATGTTGGTTGGTTGTTTGTGGGCTAAGGAAGGGTGATCAAATCCCCACCTTATCTTATTTAATTAGGTTGTGCCCTTAATTTGGTTTAATATGAAAATGCACAAAAAATTTTGAATCAAAAGGGTTCTATGCAATTTAAACTAGATGCATGCAACTAATTGAATTCTGAAAAGCTTACCTTGCCTCCAGCAATCACCAAAAAATAAAATAAAATAAAAATAAAAATAAAAATAAAATTAATATGATGAATGCTCTAAACAGTTAGGGTTTTTTAATCTTATCATGAGGCTTTTAATTAGGTTTAAATAAATATTTTTTAAATTAATTTAAAAATAAAATAAATAAATAAATAAATAAAAAGAAAAGAGGATTAGGGTTAGGATTGATCTCACAAAGCAAAATTCTTGATTCTTTTGTTCTTTAATCTCTTTTTTTTATAAAATAATAAAAAAAATTAGCAAGCAATATTTATAAGAAAATAAAAATTATATTTATAATCTATTTATAAAAAAATCAAAGAGATCAAAAATTTAATATCTGTGCCTTCCTCGGCAACGGCGCCAAAAACTTAATAGGAATGCGATGTTGTCGTTAAGATACTGTGTTTATTAGTTTAATATGACTTTTTAAAATAATTAAAAATACGTAGATAGCAGTGAGTCGGGTCAAATCCATAGCGAAGGTAGTATTTTAGATTTGAAATCTTTGATTTTTGAAAAGAAAAACAAAATGATTTGAGTTTTGGAATCAAAAATGAAGTCGGAAGATTAAAAATAAAAATTAAAAAATGCAGAAATTTAAACTTGGTACTAAGATCTACTAATTAGATCTTAGCATCTACTTACAATAAAATTAAAAGTAATAATTAAAGTGTAGAAATTAAATTATAATAAAAATAATAAGCAAGAAATTAAAGTGCAAAAATAAAATTTTTATTAATTAAAATTTTAAAATTTGAATACATGGAATTTAAAAAGAATAAAATAGCCTGATCTCTGATCTTGGATCGGCATTGGCAGAAAGATGGTGTAGAAGCCCGGCTCTTCTTTTCGGCACCCATTGCTTTGAAGTAGCCTTTAACCCATAGCCTGACTTTGTCTTATACCAAAGCTTCACCTTGATCGAAGATGTTGATTTCTGGAGGTTTGAGGTCCTTTTTATAGAGCTAGGGGGGCTGGATATTTTTTTCTAAAGGCAATGTGGGACTAATAGTCTTTGTAATCATCAAAATATAAAGAAATT
The DNA here is from genome assembly GCA_006176705.1 of Cocos nucifera. Taxonomy (NCBI): domain Eukaryota; kingdom Viridiplantae; phylum Streptophyta; class Magnoliopsida; order Arecales; family Arecaceae; genus Cocos; species Cocos nucifera. The sequence continues at coordinate 56,804 of QRFJ01007823.1, forward strand.
CGAATAAAATTTGAATCAAAATAGCTCTGATACGACTTTGGTAAGCCTGGTGAAATCTGGCCATTCAATAGGAATCCAACGGTCCAAAAATCATCAAAATTGGATGCATATCAGCCCAGATCAGGTCGGATTAAATTCTGGCCGTCCGATCGTGCATTCATGGAGGAAATTTGGCCGCAAATCATGCGTCGGGAGTCTTGATCACCACCGAGAACATTTTGGACCATTGGATCTTCATCACTTGGTTTTTTGGTCGTCGGATCGCGTTAGATCGCTGATAGAATTTGAATCAAACCCGAAAATAACCACCACCGTCCGATCTTAATCGCAATCAACCGTAGCCATCCGATTGCGTAATTACTATTCCTATGGACCGCGAGGACCGGCCGCACCGCACACCACAGCCAATCAGCGCTCTTGTCGCTAAGTGAAAAGACCAAAATATCCTGTGAGCCACGATAAATTTTTGTAGACCCTTTAAGGGTCCAGGTCCGCCACGTGTCGCTCTGTAATTCGTCGGTTGCTGCTGAGCTGGCGGTCTACGCCTGGATCATAGTCTGACTGATGACTTCATCGGCTGAGTCGACTTTGATGGCTTGGCTTGGCTTGGTGGCTTGGCTTGCGGAGCCGGCTGAGTCATTTTCTTTTTTTATTTAAATTTTATTTCTTTAAAAATTCATATCTTTTCTGTTTTAGCTTCGTTTTATTTAAAATTTATTTTGTTGTGATAAAAAAAATGAGCTCTTTCTATTGATAATAAATTTTTATTTTTTAATTTTTATTTTTTTAATTAATTTTTTGATTAATAAAAATATGAATTTTTTAAAAATTATATATAAATTGATTAATAATTCTTAAAAATTAATATAAATTAATTAATAAATTAATACTTTAATTGGTGAATTTATGATACTTATCAAGGTCCATTTAAGAATTTAAAGAAGATCGGACCAAATGCATATGTTGTGGACATAGCTTCTGATTTTAGGATTAGCTCTACTTTTAACGTTGCAGATCTCGTCGCCTATAAAGAGCCAACTTAGATACCTAGTGAGCCATTTGAGCCTGAACCAACCTTTGAGAGAGAGCCTATTCCTGAATGTCCACCAGCCAAAATGTCAAAGCATGATCAAATTAAGAGAATTTTAGACGAGCAGATCATCTCCACCCGGAGTTGAGGCTATTAGTAGTACTTAGTTAGATGGCAAGGTCGATTAAAGTTCGAGGATACCTAGATCACTCAAGAAGAGCTGCAGCGTATTGATCCTGATTTGCTTGAGTATCACCAGAGCAGATCGACCCTCACTCGATAGGATCAAGTTCTCCCCACCCCGAGAGAATTGGTGTGGACACCAGAGCCACCAAAAGTTAGCAACATAATTTAGATTCAATTTAGAATGAAGAAGCCATATCAGAATAACTCTACTTTAGTTATTTTATTCTAGTCCTTTTGATTTAATCAATTAGTTCTTTTGATGTATTTAGTTTTGGATCCATAGGACCATACTTGGGTTTGTTTTGGATTGAGCCTTATTTGGAAAAAGATCATCATAAAGAAGCAAGCTTGGTCTACATCATCTTTGGAGCCACGACCTTCCACACGCCTAGGGAGGAAATACACATGCCAGCATATGCCATGCCCAAGGATCCTCATGCCAAGTTGTGCCAGACATCAAGCGCCTACATGAAGTTCCTTTTCTTCCCTAGGATTCCTTAAAAGTTTTTGATTTCTTACTTATTTTGTTAAAAGGCTAATTTCTTCCCTATGGTTCCATAAAAGATAGATATGATATATTATTGTATTTAGAAACCATACATAATGTTTTATTTTTTTATTGGAAGGATTGATTTTTTTCTTGTAAAGGGAATAGGATTCCTAAAGAAATAGGACCCCTAGGGTCCTATATAAACCCATGTATCTTTCATAAATGAGACAATGAATGAATGAATCACTTTATAATTTTCATAAACACTTGTATTGGTCACTCCAAGAGGGAGAGGGTGTGAGATCCAAAATCGTCCCATGAGGGAAGGGTGTGAGGCCCATCTTTTTCTATCTCTTTAACCTTCATTTTCTTGAGATTAAGTATTCCTACGACCCCGATTCATCTTCACCATCTACCTATATAAGCTTATTTCATCAAAAGAAGATCTGTCTCCTCCAAGATTTTCATCTATCATGTAGAGAGAAAGAGTGATCTATTATTCTACTGATCAAATATTGACAAGGATCTTCGTTTCTTCTCAACTGATCTTTAATTTTTACTTATTTTTTTAGATCCGATGTTGGTAAAGATCCAGTTCTTTATCGATAGATCTGCTTGGTTAAAAGATTAAGAGCCCTAATTAAAATAATTTCTTAACTACCATGATCTAAATTCTTCTTATCTTTTTTTTGGATTTTCTTGCAGGCATAATTTCTTGCTATCCTTCATTTCATTTATATTTTTTTTACAATTATTCATGAGCATATTTAATTTTTGCTATCTATCTATTTACTTTATTATTGCTAATTATTTACTGATCTCTAAAATGACATTCATCAACATCATTTAGATTGATCATGCTTTGGTCTCATGTCAATCAGTTACGCCTCCTGAGTAGAGTATAGGCAACTATACTATCTGTTCTGGGAATAATGTGCCATGGTCAAACATGATTTATTGTTGATGAGCAGAAGGAAGCTTGGTATTTTCTCTCTCTCTCTCTATTTTTTTTAGGCTGTCCCGCATCAACACTTGCTAATCCAAACAATATAGCAAGCAAAATACATACCCAACAACTTTAATTCCAACAACATGAATTCCAATGATATAAGATTTTGTATTGATACATATCCAACACAATGAATTCCAAGCTAAAATATAAGGAAACCAAGCAACATCAATTAAGCATCCACCATTCAAAATTAAGCAACATGTCTTCAACAACAAAGTACCATAACAAAAAGAAAAAAGACCATAGTAATTTACAAAATCATTTTCTTCAATTTTCATTAAGTTTAGATCATCGTCAAGAAAAATAAATAAGCAACCATAAGAATATAGCAAGCAAAACCCATCAGCAACCATCAACTTTAACCCATCATAAGAAAATAAGATAAAAATAATATAGCATACCTTATGCCAAATATTTTATTTATTTAGCATATCTCATGCCAAACATATCATAAAGAACTCTGTTATTAGCTAAAAGCAAAATCGATCGGCACCCATCAAGTTTAACACATCATATGAGAATAAGAAAAAGATGCCATAGTATATCTATGAATCTATTCTGTTCAATATCCATTAAGTTTGGATCATCATCTAAAAAAATAAGAAGGCAACCAAAAGAAAATAGCTAGAAAAACTAATTGGCACCCACCAAGTTTAACACATCATATGAGTATTGGAAAATGTGTCCTAAAGTCAATCATCTAAGTAGTAGATGATTAGAATTAGCATATGAATTATCAAATAATAATAGTAATTTGGTTGTTTCATCATAAAAGTTCTATCTTCCTTAAATGAACTCCTACATTATGATGAAGTCCTTAGAACCATAATTGTCAATAAAGAAAAATTTATCAGATGATTCTTAAATTATTCATGATCAAATGATAAGTTATTAACAAGGATGATAACTTATCGAGTGTAGGTCGCTGTATGCTATATGCATTGGTTGTCCTCGTAATCAAGTAGTGAGGAGATACTGGTATGATATTCAGATGAGATATAGGAGTACATTTGCACTGAACGTGACTAATGTAGCACTCTACTATCAAAAGTAGCTAGCTAAGATCAATGGATATAAGTGTCCCTCTGACCCGAGATTGTCATGGTGACTTACGAGCAACTCACTGTACTTTGGTGCTGGACTGTCTGTATTTCTAATATAGGTGATGGAAGATTTTTGGGTATAGTCAACTACTTGTAGAGTCAATGTATGAGTCAAGATGGAATTAACCACTCCTAATTAACTTCAGAAAGAAAATGTCTTGCTGTGTTTCAATTTAGCAAAACCTAGACCTAGGTAGTCCTCATGAGTTATCATGGGATTTGTAAAATTTTGAGACACAATAGAGATGACTTATATGAGTGTTTGACAGCATACTCAAAGTCGTCTTGAGCATTATTGGTCATAGGGATGAATTATACGATAATCATGGGCCTGGGTTCTAAGAATGTTGCTTTGCATACATTCGACCTATCCAGACGTTGGGAACCATTACTAGATGGTAACTTCGATTGGTATAAAAATTGATTTCTATACTACTAGCTTAGGTTCGAACCTATGGGGTCACACACATTAGAGCTTGTAACCTAATCGAATGGTTAATCAATGATTGAGAATCATTTTGAGGTCAAACATTCAATGCGATTGATATTTGACCTAATGCAAGTGTTGTAGGAGGATCGATTAGCAATTGGATTGCTAATTGGCTCAATTTGATTGAGAAATCAGGCTGAGATCAAGTCTAATTAAATTAGATTCAATTAGAATTAGTTTAGATTTAATTAGATTAAGTTTAATTGATTTATTGGATAAGGCAATTGTAAGGTAAGAATAATTTCTTGTTTGATTAGGACTTGGGTGCACCTGATTGACTTAGGATTTAAATTAGATTTAAATCTTGATTTAATATAATTTAATTGGCTTCTAGTTGGACTAAGATTATCCTTATTTGGATTATATTTAATCTAGCTTAAATAAGATTTAAATTGAGTTTAAAATAATTTTGACCTAGTCAAACAAGAGGAGTCCTAGTTGGACTGGAACTCTCTCTCTTTCTCTTGCACCTATTAAAGCCCATGCCAAATATTTAATTTTATATTTTTTCTATGTATTCCCATGCCTAAGAAGGCTTTCCACACCTACTATTCAGAATATTTAGAAATTTATTTTGACTTGGTCAAAATTAGAAGGAAGTTGGAAATTGTTTCCTACTTGGAAGAATCTTCTTTGACCCAAACTTATCCCTCCCTTGTGCGCCAACTCTACCCATGCCTCTCTATCTTATTCAGCCCTTTTTCCTTTGGTTTTGTGCATGAGAATCATTGTTTATACAAAAAAATAAGTGGGAGGGGAGTCCAAGAGTTGGACGCCCCATAGAAGTCCTCCTTTGACTAGGTTTTGACCTAGTCTTGCAATAAAAGGTGGACGCCTCTTATGAGATGGTTTTAGGATGTGAAAAATTTTAAAAAAATAATAAAAAATAAGAGAAGAAGGAGGAGAAGGCATGGAGGATTTGTGGTGCTAAGGTTTTTAGAGAAGAGCCCTCAATTAAGACATCAAATATTGATGTCTTGAAGAGACAAGATAAAAGAAGATTGTCTTCTCTTATATTTTACTTTTATGTTTCTCTCTTCCTATTTTATTTGTGATTTTTATATGATAAAAATTTGAGAGAGATACTGAGAGAGAGAGAGAGAGATAAAGGGCTTAAGGAAAGATGGTGCCAAGATCCTTAGAGAAAAGGTCTTTATCTTGATATCAATCATTGATGTCATGAAGGCACAAAGGTAAGAGAAGATTATCTTCTCTTTATTTTCTTTTGAGTATCTTCTTCTTCATTATTTTATGTAATTTTTATATGATAAAGATCTAAGAGAGAGATAAGAAGAAGGCATGAAATCTATGCTCCAAGGTGTTGGGGCATGGTGATCCTTTTTGGACATGATCTGATCATGTCTTGATGCGAGAAGAAAAAGAGAAGAATGTCTTCTCTTAGGGTTTCCTCGAGAACCCTTCTTCTCAATTTTATTTATGAAATTTTTATGAGAAAAATTTGAGGGTGTGATATCTAGAAAATTAGAAAAAAATTTAGAGGAGAAGGTCTCCTCTGATCCTAGCATAGAGGTGTTTTCAAGACATCAACTGTTGATGTCCTGAAGGAGAAGATTTGTCTTCTCCTAGGGTTTTTTTCATGTCTTTTTATTTTTTGATTTATGAAAGATCCAAGGGTTGGATTCCTCCCTCATTCCTCCTCATGTTCTTCATCTCTTCGATTGTCCAAGAGATCCAAAGAATATGTATTTGATTAACCATCAGGAGGGATCCGCGATAAGCTAGCACTTTGAGCGGATCTTCGTTTGATGAACCTTCGATCTGTGTTGCAGATTTGTGTGGATCATCTATAGAGGTCGGATGCATGTGTGGCTTCAAAGGCAATAATGGATTCAACCATGGAGTTCTCGACCCATGCAAAGATAAGAGATCTGATCTCTTGGTGACCTAGATGTGATTTAGGGTTAGATCTAGAATTGTTCTTGATCTTGGTATTGATATGATCAATACCACTTATGATTAATTTAATTTTAAATTTATATTTACATCTGTGTTACAGATTCTTAATGTAGGGTTTTATAATTTGATTACATGCATGTTGTAGATTAAGTAGTTTAATCTATATCTTCTGCTGCTTTATATTTCGAAAAGATTTTGAAATCTATGCATGAAATCCTACATGTTTTCTATCAGTGGTATCAGAGCATTTAGGTTCTATTATAACATGTTTATATATGCTTTATATTAAATTTAAAAATTAAAATTAATTAAAGATCGTACATACTGCCATAAGGTTGTCTTGTTATAAGGTTAACCCCTTACAATGAAAAGGTTGTCCTAGTATATGCTAATCTAAATCAAAATCATGAATTTTTTAGATTAGATCTAAAAAAATTTATGATTTAATTTTTTAATTTAAATTTAAAATTTAATAGATATTAGATCTATTTTAGATTATTTAGATTAGATCTAAATAATATCAGGATTGTACATACTGCTATAAGGTTGTCCTACTGTAAGGTTTATCCCTGATAGTGGAAAGGTTATCCTAGTATTTGCTAATCCGAGAAACCTAAGTCATAAATATTTTAGATAAGATCTAAAGTGATTTATGGCTTATTTTTAGATTTTAAATATAATTTTAAATGGTTTATGATCTGATCCACATGATGTGTTTTATGTTTAGATCTGGATCCTCTTATTGCATATGTTGATATGTAATTTTTGTTTTGAATCTAGAATGTATATGTTTGATATATTTATTTTGTAGAAATTAAATCATGAACTTACTTTCTGCAAAACCCTAGATTTGAAATCCTAGAACATGATCTAAATAATGAAACAAATCAAATCTAAAACTATATATTGAATATGATTCAATACAGTTTGAAAATATTTCAAACAATAAAATCAGAAACTAGTTCTGAGATTCCATAAACCTAAACCCATAAGACATGAACTTAATTGAGAATTCAGTGATTGTTTAGGATCTAGGTTTGTGATTTGAAGTTCCTAAGATAATTTCATAATACATGGGTTAAAGGGAATTGGGTTAGCTTTGATCAGGTCCTTAACTGGGTTAGACTTAGGGTTAGATTAAATATGGACATAGTTAAGAAATTAATCAAACCTAATTAATAGTTAATTAGAATTAAGTCATTTCTATAAATCACTTCAATAATTGTAGTTGATCAAAGTCCATACATCTAACGAATGGATGCTGATCGTGGCTCGGTGGTCAAGCCCAAGTCTCTAGGCAGACCAAATCAAAACTGACAAATCAATTGGTGTCTAAGGTAAGTCTAGCATCCCAGATCGATGGTTTTTAATTGGTAGCCTGCTTATCTGACCATTTCTGATAAGGTCTAAGGCAAGCCTTGGCAGACCCTTCCACCGATCTCACTTATCTGGCCAATATGGTTAATCAAGTTTTTGATTTGGTTGCTAATTGATTCATCCTAACCCATGTCACATAGAAAATCAGTGAGACTGATTTAGGTGCCCATGGACCATAATTGATCCTAGTCCTCATGAGTGACTTACGAAGTCAGTGGAAGGACTTGACTTGATGAACTCAGTGAAAGCAAATTGGTCCATGTCCTTTCTATTCTTAAATCACTAATAATTTAAATCCTCTAAAATTATTAGGTCCTTAAAATGATAAAGTTATGAGGATAATGGAGTCATAGCCTCCCATTAAGGTGTTTGATAATGGGTCCATTAACTCAATAATCATTGGAGGCCCAAAGGTCTGGTGCTTGTTGACTAATAGAATTATCATCCATCATATGATGACTTGGATGTGTCTTTCTAATGGTGGTTGGGTTAGCCAACAAAAGTTGGGCCTGATCATTCATTTGTTGGATGTGCCAAGTATGGTCATGTTAATGGTTGGACCTAACCAGACCCTTTTCTTAGAAGGCCAAAGCCAATTGATCAGGGCCTAGGGCAAAATTAAAATTATTAGAAATTATTTAGAGAAATAATTAGTTATGAACCTACCCTTAGATGTACCTGGGTGGGCCGACCAAAGTTGGGATCGTGTGCAGTCTATATGGATTCTAGTACCTACTAGAAAATTAAAGTAATTTCTCGAATTGAAGGTAGAGGCTATCAGTTTGAATAAAATAGTGGGAGAACCTTTAGACTAAAGTCCAAGTCTTTAGGTTTAAAATGATTCATATACAATAGGTCATTATTCTCTATTAAGGCTAAATCCTAATTGCTCCTATCACTATTAGACAGTGAAGACTTATGGACCCAACTTCGATAATTGGTATCGAAAGTTAAATATTGGTTCAGCAGTACGAATGGGTTCGTATTGGAATTTCTGAGCCCAATCAAAATAATTAGTCTAAGATTAATCCAAATCAGGCATAGTACTTCTAATGTCGGAAACAGGGTCATAGGAAGAAGATTTGTCTTGCTTTCCTTGACCACAACAGGCTGAACAAGAGAAAGGAGCAAAACTTATACATTAAAGATGTTATATGATAACACCTTAAAACTTCTCTATATGTAATTCTACTACCTGGGTATTAGATACCAGTGGTCTTATGCAATTCATTGCAAGGACTTAAGGTAAGTGGAATGTACACACCCTAGTTACACTATGTCATGGATGTCTATATTTGGCATTACAAGCATATTGACAAGAACAGGACAAATAGATTAGCTTGAGAGAAAAACCTCAATATCAATGATTGTGAATCATTGATAGCCTGTGAATCTTATCTTCTTGGAAAGATGACAAAGTCATCTTTTACTAAAAAAGGTGAAAGAGCCGATAAAGTTCTAAGTCTCGTACATAGTGATGTATGTGGACCTTGAACTTAAGTGCCAAAGAAAGACATTAATATTTCATTACAGACGACCTATCTGGGCATGGGTACGTTTGGGATGAATCATTTGAAATGTTCAAATAATTTAATAATGAAAAAGAAAAACAAACTAGATAAGATATTAAAACTCTACAATCAGATCGAGGAGGCAAATACTTATCCAATGAGTTTGTGACATATCTAGGAGAGAATAGGATTCTCTCTTAATTGATTCCTTTTCAGAACATAGTATATCTAAAAGAAGAAATTAAACTTTGTTAGACATGGTTCAATCCATAATAGGGTATACTTATCTGCCTGTTGTAGGGTTGTGCTCTTGTGACTATTTTCTTACTCTAAAAATTTATACCGAGTTAATCTATTGCATTGACTCCATATGGGATATAGATCAGACGTAGATCTAGACTCTCTCACTTTTGAATTTGGAGTTGATTAGCTTATGTCGTATATTTGCACATAGATAAATTTGGATCCTGGTCCAATAAGTGTTTAAGGGTTATTAATTCTGCTATGCTAAAGAACATAAGATGTTCATTAGCAGTAAGGCATTCCTTTTAGAAAGAAGTTTCTTAGAGAAGGAACTGATGCCTATCAAGTTGAACTTGTAAAGGTTTGACTGATAGAAAAGAACCAACATTATTTGATAAACCTATAGAATCGGATTTGATCAGATCAAATCTAGAGCCCATTAAAGTATCACCTTTAAGAAGATCCGGTAGAGTACCGTATTAGCCAGATAGATACTTCAGTGTTTAGGTCTGGGATGGCAATCATGTTGAGCTCGATGAGAATAATAAAGATCCGATCACCTATAAGGATACAGTGCAGTGGCCTGATTCTAAGAAGTGGCTTAGAGCCATATGATCCAAATTGAAGTCTATGAAAATCAATAGTGTATAGGCACTAGTTGATCACTTGAAGGGATAAAACCCATTGGGTGTGAATGAATTTTTAATAGGATCAGAGTAGCACAGACGAGAAGGTAAGGACCTATAATGCCCATCTGAGTATCATCTTAGAGTTCGAACATACGTTCTGAATGTATATCTTAGTTATGAACAAAGACAAACCCTGCACTTATTATTGGGCAAAATATTTTGTAGTGTTATTTCTTATGATGTTTGAGGATGAAATTCTCTTAATCCAGAATAGCATTCCAATATTAAAAGGAATAAAGATTTAGTTGTCATCTTATTTATACATGTATGAAATTAGACATGATATACTCACTAGAGGTAGTGAGCAGATACCAGTCCGATCCAAGTAAGAGCCACTAGAGGATTGTATAGATAATTTCTAAGTATTTGAAAAATACTAAGGTCCAGTGACTCAAATATGAAAGTACTGACTTAAAATATATGGATGTTTTGATTTCAGTCAGAATAAGATGATAACAAGAGAATGTCGACTCATATCCTAATTGTAGGAGCAATTTGCTGGAAAGATTCCAAGCAGGATACTTTAGCCTATTCAGTTAGTGATATAGAGTACATCATGGCATATGATGCTACCATGTAAGCTGTGTAGTTACTAAGGTTAATTAGCAGGTTAGGAGTGGCATCCTCCAACCATGCTCCAGTCCTATCGTAGCACTAGAGCTATAGCTCAGGCTAAAGAATCAATGGACCAACATATTCTACATCATTTTCATCTTAGATATTTGATCTGGGTGACGTCGATCTTTAGAAGATCGATGTAAAAGAAGAATTTGATCAACCCATTTGCTAAAACCTCAGAATTAAGGAGTTCTACAAACTCAAGTGGAAGATAGGATATTTGATATCATTCTGATTGGCTTTAATCCAAGTGAGAGTTGTTGAAAAATATGTCCTAAAGCCAATCATCTAAGTAGTAGTTGATTGGAATTAGTATATGAATTATCTAATAATTATAGTGATTTGACTATTTCATCATAAAAGTTCTATCTTCCTTAAATGAACTTCTAAATTATGAATCAAATCATTAATTAATCTTTTCATTAACTTAGAGTCCTAATCTAGTGGACCTCTGGGTAATAAAGTTGCATCTCTATAAAACTCTTGATCGAAGAGTCCTAAACCAGTGGAACTCTTGATCCTAGAATCCAAGTCTAGTGAAACTTATGATCACAAAGTCCTAGACTAGTGAAACTTCTGATCACAAACTATCAAATAAGTAAGACTCAAAGTTCCAATATTGTAGGACTCTTGATCATAGAGTCCTAATCTAGTAGGACTCTTGATCATGAAGTCCTAGTCCAGTAAGACCGCATCAGTCATTAGATCGGTAGGAACCTCAAATATGTGTGACCCCATAGGTTCGAATCTAAGCCAATAGTGTAAAAATTAATTTATATACTAATCGATGTAACTATTTAGCAATGGTATCCAACATTCGAATAGGTCGAATGGTTGTAATCGCAATATTTAGAACCTATTAGAATATAGTTACCACATAATTCATCCCTTTGATCTCTATATTTAGGATGACTTAAAGTTAAATTATCAACTTTAGAAAATACATCCATATTATGTCTCAATGTAATTAATCCTATGACTCCTCATAAGGACTATCTTGGCCAAGGCTTTGCTAAATTGAAATACAATACAATACAACTCCTGAAAGTAGAAGTGGTCGATCCGTTCTTGACTCACATACCAACTCCTCAAGTACTTGACTATGCCTAGAAATCTTTCATCACTGAATTAGAAATTAAGATAATTTGACACCAAAGCATAGTGAGTTACTTACAAGTCACCGTGGTCATCTCAGGTCGAAGGGATACATATACCCATATCCCATCAGAGCAAGTCTTGATAGCAGAAAGCTCTAGAGTTGATCATGTTTAGTACAGATGTACCTCCATATCTCACCTACATGCCATACCAGTGTCTCCATACTTCTTAGTTAAGAGAACAACAAATCCATATGGCACACAATGATCTATACTCAATAAATATTATCATCCGAAGTAACAATATATTATTTGGTCATGAATAAATTTAAGGACTAAATGATAAGTCCTCCTTTATCGATTTTAAATAGTCCTAAGAACTTCATCACAATACAGAAGTTCATTAGAAGATGTAAATAATTTATGATGATAAAGCCATAAAAATATTTTATTCATTTATAGTTTATATATAATTATAAAAAATAGCTTAACCATCAATAAGTTGATGATTGGCTTTAGAACATAATTTTCAACAAACTTTCTCTTGGACTAAAGCCAATTGGTATAGCATCTAATACCCATCTTCAACTTATAATCATCGAACTTCTTTACCATAATGGCTTTAGTGAATGGGTCAACTAGATTCTTTTTTCCATCGATCTTCTAAAAGTCAATGTTACCTTGATCCACGATCTTTCAGATAAGATGGTAGCAATGTAGAATAAGCTTCATCCATTGATGTGCCTTTGGTTCCTTCGCTTGAGCAATGGCTCCAGAGCTATCATAGTAAACCAGAATTAGATGATAGAAATGCGATGTTATCATTAAGACACCATGTTTATCAGTTTAAATCTAATTTTTTAAATTAATTAAAAGTTATGAAGAGAGTACTGAGTCGGGTCGAATCCATAGAGAGGCAATGATTTAATTCTAAAATCTTTGATTTTTTTTTTAAGAAAAGAAAAGAAGGATTTTTGAAAAGAAAATTAAAGTCAAAAAATAGATTTATAAATAAAAGTAAAATTTAAATTATGCAAAAATAAACTTGGTACTAAGATCCACTATTTAGATCTTAGCGGCCACTTCCGATAAAATTAAAGAGCAATAAATAATAATTAATTTAAAGAGCTAGAATTGAAAAGAGCAATAAAGATTTTTTTATTAAAATTAAAACTTAAATGTAGAATTTAAATACAAGAAATTAAAGAAAAGAAAAGAGAAAAAAAATTAGAAGGAGATCATAGATCAACGTAGGCATGGAGATGGCATAGAAGACTGGCTCTTCTTCTTAGCACTGTAGCTTTGAAGCAACTTTCAACCCTGAGCTTGGCTTACATCCTGTACCTTGGCTTCTCTCTCACCTGATCTATTGATTTTTGAAGGTCTGGGGTCCTTTTTATAGAGCTAGGAGAGCTGAAGATTTTTTCTGGAGGCAATGTGGGACTAAGAGCCCTTTTAATCATCAAAATATAAAGAAATCTAAGTAAAATTTAGATTAAAATAGCTTTGATATGAATTTGGTAAGTCTGATGAAATCTAGCTATTCAATAGAAATCCAACGGACCAAAAATCATCAAAATCGGATGCGTATCGGCCTAGATCAGATCGGATTAAATTCTAACCATTGATCGCGCATTGATGGAGGAAATCTGGCCGCTGATCGCTTGTTGGGAGTCCTGATCACTGTTGGGAGTGTTCTGGACTGTTAGATCATCCCATGGATCGAGCGCTGCCATTGGATGATGATCCGCATGAAGCTAAGTTCGAATTAAACTCTGTTTTAAACCTCCACCGTCCGATCTTGATTGCAAGCGATTGTAGCCATTTGATCGTGCCTTTACTGTTCCCATAGACCGCATGGACTGACTGCACTGTACACCACAACCAATCAACACCTCCTATCATTGAGTGAAGTCCAAAATGTCCTGTGAGTCATGATAGATTTCTGTGAACCCTTTAAGGGTCTTGGTCCACTACGTATCGTTCTGTGATTCGCCGATTCCTACGGAGTTGGTGGTCCACGCTTGGATCGTAGACCGGCTAACGGGTTCCACGACTGAGTCGGCTTGCATGATTGGCTTGGCATGCTAGCTTTATCAGCTTGGCTCAGTGCGTTTGGATGCATCGGCTGATATGGCGTAGCGACTTGAGCCAATTGAGCCGCATGTTATTTTCATTTAATTTTTTTTATTTTTTAGAAATTCATATCTTCTTCATTTTAGCTCCGTTTTGTGTAAAATTTATTTCATTATGATCAAAAAATAAGCTCTTTTCATCGATTATAAAATTTTATTTTTTAAATTTTATTATTTTTTAATTAATTATTAATTAATAAAAAATATGAATTTTTTAAAAATATGTATTAACTAATTATTAATTATTAAAAATAAATATAAATTAATTGATAAATTAATACTTTTATGGATAAATTTATGGTACTTATTACACCCTTCAACTTAAGCTTTACTCATTCTCGAGTAAAGAAAGAATTTAGTTTAGATTACCATGTTTCATTGAGATCCTCCATCACAAGAATTGGTCTAAGATTTAAGATCAAAAGTTTAGATAGTATTACTAACTAAGTATTGAGTTTCATGGTAGATTAATCAGAAACTTTCTTAGAGTTCATCTAAAGATTTTTAGCACTTGGTTTCGTGAATTCAAAGGACAAATGAATATTCCTTTATCACCTATTTTGGTTAATTTTTTTATATACTCCCAAGTTAAGTGCATGAATTAAGGTAGCTTTCACACTGCTTTTTTTTTTTTTTGAAAAGAGCAATAGTGCTGAGCATCCTAGCCTTCCTTTCACCATTTGATGTGAACCTCCACACTTGACTTAGGTGCAGAGATCCAGTTACTAAGTTTAGAACAATCTACATATACTCTATATTTTGCACTTTTTATTTTAAGCAGGTAGCTCTTTCCTTAAATTCAAGTTTCTTTAATTGAGCTATATAAAAACCATTAATTTTTAGTGATAATTGAATCCTCAATTAACCTTATAATCAACACCAACTTTGCTTCATTATTATGCATGTGCAATTAGAAGTGCTGTTAGCCTTTAAATGACCTAAGTAGGCTGCTAATGGTCTGACCAAGTAATTTACTTCTTAACTCGCTACCATTATTAGCTAATACTTTCTAACTTTATTACTTTTTCTAGTTTATTTTGCTTAAGATTATCTTTTCTAAAATATAGTTTTATCCAAAAAAAATTTTCAAAATAATTTTAAAATTTATTTTTTTTTTTACCCCCTAACTTAATTGACATTGTCCTCAACGGGGAGGGAGAATAAATAAAAGGGTGTAAATTATGTTTATTCATTTAACATGGATCTTGAAGCTTTTGATCCTTCTCTAGCTTAGCTAAAAAAGAAAATAAACTAAAAAAAATAAATTAGATTCAAGGAATATTGGGTTGCCTCCCAACAAACGCTAAGTTTATAGTCTTCAGCCAGACTAAATAGTGATAACAGACTAATTGAGATATGTTGGTTCATAAAGAACCATGGCTTCCTCCATAGATTCTATGGGTAATTCCAAGAATGGTTTCAATTGTTGACCATTAACTTTAGAAACAACACCATTGCTTGGATTTTCAATCTCTACAGTCCCATATGGAAAAACTTTTTTAACAAAGAAAGGTCCTGTCCATCTAGACCTAAGCTTTCTAGGAAAAAGATGTAACCTTGAATTACACAAAAGAACTTTTTATCTAGGATTGAAAGATTTTCTATGAATTGCTTGATCATGAAATACTTTCATCCGTTCCTTATATACTTTGGCATTCTCGTAAGCTTCATTTCTCAGTTCTTCTAATTCATTGATCTGAAGCTTCCTATGATTTCTGACTATGTCTAGGTCCATATTTAATTTTTTTATTGCCCACATGGCTTTATGTTCTAACTCAATAGGCAAGTGACATGGTTTTCCAAACATAATTCTATAAGGAAACATTCCTAGGTTGGTCTTGTAGGCAGTGCGGTAGGCCCAAACTGCATCAACTAATTTCACAGACCAATCCTTTCTATTGGCATTAACAGTTTTCTCCAAGATTTGTTTGATTTGTCTATTTGACACTTCAACTTGCCCACTAGTCTGAGGATGATATGGTGTGGCTAATTTATGGGTAACATTATATTTCTTTATTAATGCAGTAAAGGATCGATTGCAAAAATATATTCCCTGATTACTAATGATTGCTCTAGGAGTACCAAAGCGAGAGAGAATATTTTTCTTAAGAAATTTACCGACCACTTTGTTATCATTGGACTTACATGGAATAGCTTCTACCCACTTAAAAACATAATCAACAGCCACTAAGATATACTCATTTATGAAGGAATTCGGGAATGGTCCCATAAAATCAACTCCCCAGACATAAAAAATTTCAACTACCAAGATTGGATTGAGTGGCATCATATCTCTCTTTATAATCCAACCCATTTATTGGCATCGATCACAACTTTTACAGTACACATGTGCATCCTTAAATAAATTAGGCCAATAAAATCCACATTGAAGTACTTTGGCAGCAATCTTCTTAGATGTGAAATGACTGCCACATGCTTGGTCATGACAAAATGATAGAATACTTTCAACCTCATTATCAAGAACACACCTCCTAATGATCTGATCAGGACACTGTTTAAATAGATATGGATCATCCCAAATGAAAAACTTTACTTAGAAAAAGAATTTGTGTTTATCCTGACTAGTCCAATGAGAAAGCACTTTACTAATGGCTAAATAATTCACAATATCTACATACCAAGGTTCAGTGGACACTGACATGATTTGTTTATCTAGAAAATACTCATTGACAGGTGGTTTGTTGAAGGAAAATCGTGATTTTTTGGACCAGGTTCGTTCAGATCTGATCAGATCAAGAGATATATTTCAAAAATTTTTCTTTTTGATCCTAATCAGATCTGGGATGTTTTAGATCTAATCCTTATTATTCTAATAATAAAATAAAATTTAGATAAATTAAATGAAATTTAATTTACCTTGAAGTGGATAATCCTATTATCCATTGATGATCTTGTAAGCAGCGGAAGGTTCTGAATCTAGCCACGCAAGCGCTTGGCCGCTACCGGTATCCACTCAGACTAGATCTAGAGATCCTCTTCTTCTCTATCACATCTGGATCTAATCTAGAGGATCTTCAAAACTCTTTTCGAAGATCAGCAGTTGTCCTTTGCAGCAGCGCAGCCTTCTAGATTTTAGTCGCCATTCTCTCATTTGGATTGCACCAACCAAGGTCCAAAATACTTTTGGATGTGGAGAGGAGAGGGAGAAGATGCTTTGTCATGGAGGAGGAGAGGAGAGGAGGCTTTGGGCATTGAGAATTCCTATCTTTCTTTGAGTTGGGTGCAGAGTCTATTTGTAGACTAACTATGATCCAACTCCTCTTCTTCCTAACCAATCACAATCATTTGTAAAATCAGATCTAAATCTGATTGGTGGGAATAGAGTCCCCTGGATTCCTTCTTAGATGGCATCTAAGACTAGTCAAAGTTGGTTCTTAGGAGAACTCTAATTAGAATCCAAAAAGGAGATGGAGTCCCTGTCCAACAGGGACTCCTAGGCACCTCCAGCTGGCGTGCGCCCTCCTCCTTGCCAGATTCTGGCAGGGGGATAGGCCCCCACCAGCGCTCCAATAGGTGCATGACACGTCGACAGAAGTCAAAGTGTCAATGGTTAACGTATGACCAGTCAAAGATAGACTTTTGACCAAAGTCAAAGAACGAGAAATGGCAGGTGACCAAAAATGGTAGGTAATGTCTTACAAAATAAGAAAACCTTTTCTAACTTGGACAAGCTCCAGTCAGACCAGATGAAGGCCACTAAATGAGCACAAACTTCTTTGGCTCAGTCAGGACAACTTTTTATGATAGTAAAAGAAGAATGTTAGGTTCAATCGAGTGCTAGCTTGATTTTCTTGAACCTAATTGAATCTCATTCAGATCAATTGAACTAGATCAGTTCAATTGATGATCACCAGATTCAAACCTTTGTTTGTGTGACCCAGTTAGACTCAGTTCTATATAGTAATGAGATATGTCATGATCTCTATCATCGACATCATCGAAACTCCTTTCGATGGATCAGAACTCTTCTGATTCGAATAGCTAGAATGATCGATCATCTAAATCATTCTAATTGCTCCCAAAATCCACCAGTGACACCTAGCAGTATATGGTGGCAACCCATCAGAGCTGAATGCGAACCTCTTGGTGCAGCTACCTGTGTGATTAAGTTCTTCTATCTTGAGCCCCGATCAGATTAGGGTTAAGGTGAACTCATCAAACCCTAGTTTCTGTCATATGATGTAATCAATCGATTCAGAGTCCGAATGTGAAAATCTAAATAGAAACTCTTTCTATTATTTCACTCTGCCATGGCCATGGGCTTCTGGACTTGATTCTCATGATCATCATAGGGCTGCTCCTCTACCACCGAGGTAGATAGATTCCATCTTGATGCTATCCAGTTCCTACAATGAACATGCTATAGCCAACATACACCTCAGGGTTCCATATGGCTAGGAGATCGAGTAATGGTGTAGTCAAACTATAACACCCTCAAGGTGAACTGCCGATGCACCTCAGGTCAAAGAACCAGACACACTACTGCAGCATCGAGTCAGTCATTGACGAGAAGGTAGACTTCCTAATGACTACTCGAGGTGGTCACGCTCAGTGCCCTCGTTCTCTAACGAGTACCTATACTCTCGCTCCGGTGTCTCCACACCATAGACTCAAGACTCATCTACTAAAGAGAAGCAATTGTACACCAACCTTTCGGATCAATCACCATCCTCGTGATGATCCTATGGTCGGGAGCATTTTATGAGTTAATAATGATTATTCATGTCTTAAATTTTCAACTCTTGAAAATATGAATTATCATTACCATTAACTCAAAGGATGTATCACAGACACTAAATACACATATGTGATAGAAAATAACCCATTTTATTGATTATAGTCAAAATTATAATTTTGCCCCTAGAAGTGTATTACAAGTGTCAGCCAATTCTGGCTTCTAGGGCACATATATCTAACAATCTCCCACTTGTCCTAAAGCCAATTGGCTACAAGTCTAAGTCCCATCTTCTCAAGGTGGGCTTCGATCTTCTGCTGGCCCAATGGCTTTGTAAGTGGGTCTGCCACATTATCTATGGAGTTGACTCTCTTGACCTCGACATAACCCTTCTCGAGGTAATCGCGGATGAGGTGGTATCGCCGCTCAATGTGCTTGAATTTTTGGTGAGACCTTGGCTCCTTAGCAAGGGCTATGGCACCATTATTGTCGCAGTATAGAGGAATGGCATCTGATGGCATTACTCCGATTTCTGCAGCAAACTTCTTGTACCAGAATGCTTCCTTTGCAGCCTCTGATGCAGCGATATATTCTGCTTCCATGGTGGAATCTGCTATCATCATTTGCTTGGAACTCTTCCAGCTGACAGCACCACCATTGCACACAAACAGACTTCCAGATGTCGACTTTCGATCATCTATATCGGACATGAAATCCGAGTCTGTGTATCCCTGGACTTGGAGTTCTCCATTACCAAAGACCAACATCATATCCTTAGTTCTTCTCAAGTACTTAAGGATACATTTCACAGAAGTCCAGTGTTCTTCACCTGGATTTGACTGATATCTGCTTGTGACACTCACAGCATGGGCTATATCAGGTCGTGTACATAGCATGGCATACATGAGGCTCCCTATAGCAGAAGCATAAGGGATCTTGCTCATGCATTCTATTTCCTCAGGTGTGCTAGGGCACATCTTCTTGGAAAGATGAATACCATGTCTGAAGGGTATTAATCCCCTCTTAGAGTTTTCCATACTAAACCTCTTTAGTACTTTCTCTATGTACATCTTCTGTGAAAGTCCTAGCATCCTATTCGGTCTATCCCTATAGACCTTAATTCCTAGAATAAAGGATGCTTCACCTAGGTCTTTCATGGAGAATTCCTTGGACAACCATATTTTGACTGTCGTCAACATGGGAATATCATTCCCAATAAGGAGGATGTCATCCACGTACAATACGAGGAAGACAACAGCGCTCCCACTGACCTTTTTGAAGACACACGGTTCCTCTTCATTTTTGATGAAACCAAAACATTTTTGATCACATCATTGAAACGAGTGTTCCAGCTCCGAGATGCTTGCTTAAGTCCATATATGGACCTTTGCAGCTTGCAAACCTTGTGATCAGTATCACTGGATGTGAAACCTAGCGGCTGTTCCATATAGATATCTTCCTCAAGATATCCATTTAAGAATGCCGTTTTCACGTCCATTTGCCATATTTCATAATCGAAATAGGCTGCAACGGCAAGCAATGTGCGGATGGATTTTAGCATAGCCACTGGGAAAAAGGTATCCTGATAGTCAATGCCTTCGCATTGACTATAACCTTTTGCCACTAGTCTAGCCTTGAATGTCTCCACATTTCCATCTGCACCAATCTTTCTCTTGAAGATCCATTTACACCCAATAGGTACTATACCTTCTGGTGGATCTACCAAGGTCCAGACTTGGTTTGAGTGCATCGAGTCAATTTCTGACTGCATTGCCTCTAGCCATTTCTCGGAGTCGATATCTGATATCGCCTCGTTGTAGGTTTTGGGATCATCACCATGAGCACCATTACCTACGAGGAACATTTCCTCTACTTTCCTCTGAAATAATACCTAAGTATCTTTCAGGGGGATGGGAAACTCTTTCCGATCTACGAGGTGGAGGAGGTAGTGTTCTTATTGGCTCAACCTGATTTGGTTCCAATTGGTCCTTAGCTCATTGTACTTGTGAGACTTTCTCATCAAGCTTAATCTGCTTTCCAATGCCGCTATCTTGAATAAACTATTTTTCAAGAAAGATGGCATGTCGACTCACAATCACATTGTGGTCTTCTGGAATGTAGAAATAGTATCCTAATGACTCTTTAGGATATCCTATGAATCGAGCTCTGAAAGGACCTAAACTCTAACTTGTCCGCTTGTTGTCTTTTGACATGAGCCGGACAACCCCAAATTCTGAGATGACTCAGACTTGGTTTCTTACCGTGCCATATCTCATACGGTGTGGTAGGAACGGTTTTAGAGGGAACCCTATTCAGTAGATAAATTGAAGTTAACAATGAGTGTCCCCAAAGAAAATCAGGGAGGTCTGTGAAGCTCATCATGGATCGAACCATATCCAATAGAGTCCGATTTCTCCATTCTGAAACTCCCGTTGAGTTGAGGTGTTCCTGGTGGAGTCCATTGAGAGACTATGCCATTTTCCTTGAGATAGTCTAGGAATTTCCGGCTAAGGTATTCACCTCCTCGATCTGATCGAAGAACCTTAATGGGTTTTCCAGTTTGTTTTTCTACTTCATGTCTGAATTCTTTGAACTTTTCAAAAGCTTCAGACTTGTGTCTCATAAGATACACATACCCATACCTAGACAGATCATCGGTAAAGGTAATGAAGTAGACAAAATTGCCTCTAGCCGGCACATCAAATGGGCCGCACACATCAGTATGTACTAGGGCAAGGAGATCTGTGGCCCTCTCCCCATGTCCAACAAAAGGGAGTTTAGTCATTTTGCCTTGAAGACAAGATTCACAAGTTGGATATGACTCGGAAGTCAATGGACTCAATAGCCCATTTTTCTCCAATTTGTTGATCCTATCTTCTGCTATATGACCTAATCTCAGGTGCCATAGATATCTATCATTTGGACTATCCCTAGGTTGTTTGGCATTCACATTTTGCTCGATAGTTAGAACAGGTACATCAATATGTAGCTGATAAAGACCATTAATAAGAAAACCATTTGCAATTTTATTTCTTTCATAAAGAATGTTACAATGGTCCTTAAAGAAGGTAATCACATAGCCTTCTTGTGCTAAGCATGAAACAGAAATCAAATTCCTGCTAGCTGCAGGCACATAATAACAGTCTTTCAAAACTAAGTCTAAACCAGATGGTAATCGAAGAGGGTATGTTCCCACGGCTACTGCAGCAACTCTTGCTCCATTACCGATGCGTAGGATCATGTCTCCATCCCTCAGCCTCCTGCTATCCTCAAGACCCTGCATGGAAGTGCACAGATGAGCACTAGAACCAGAGTCAAGCACCCAACTGGATGCAGAAGAAATCCGTAAGGTTAGACTCAATAACGAGCATACCTCCAGAAGGACCTTCCTTCTTGTTCTTCAGGGTGGCCAGGTAAGTAGGGCAGTTCCGCTTCCAATGGCCGTCGCTGTTGCAATGGAAACACTTTTCTTTGACATCGGCCTTTTTCTTCGGCTCTGCCTTCTTCTTCTTTGATCCTTCCACCTTTTGCTTTTTCACAGACTTCTTTTTCTTTCCATAAGACTTTCTTTTGGAAGAAGTCCGTTCCATAGCAAGAACTGAGCCTTTAGAACCTTTCATAGAAAGCTCAGCGGTGACCAGCATATTCATTAATTCGGCCAAGGAATTTTGAAGTTTATGCATGTGGTAATTCATGATGAATTGCCCATATGCATCAGTCAAGGATTGCAGAATAATATCGTTCTGCAGATCCAAGTCTAACTTCACACCGAGCTTCTCAAGCTCTTCCATGTCCTTGATCATCATGTCAGACAGTGATCTTGGACTGACTGCCCATCACGCATCTTAGCCTTAAAAAGTCATTTCGTGACTTGATATTTGGCTGCGCGACTCTGTTCACCAAACATCTCCTGCAGGTGAGCCAACATTTGGCGAGCAGTCCCGATATCTTCATGTTGGCGCTGGAGCTCATCAGACATCGAGCCCAACATGTAATATCTGGCCTTATTATCTTCGTCTATCCATTTTTCCAGAGATGCTCTCTGTTCAGTGGATGGACGGGCTGGTAAGGTGGGAGGGTCCTGGTCCAATACATGGGTTAACTTCTCGAAACCCAAAATAATTTTGTAGTTTCCTGAGCCAATCTTTATAATTGGATCCGGTCAGTCTATGTGTGTCCAGGATACGTGCCAATGGGTTGGACGCAGACATTTTTCCTATAGAGAGTCAAAGATTCTAGTTAGATACTGTAATTATGACTTGACCAATTTATTTAGGGATTTTATTTTTAAACAAATTAGCTCCACTATTTTCTCGGATCCCTACACTCCCTCTGTAGAGATGCATGAAAATCTCCATGATTAATGATTTCTAGTGGGTGGTGCGGTCTCACCAACTGACTCATCACCTCACCTAACAGTTATTGGTGATGGGTTAGCCAATGAGTGAACAACTCTTGTTCAATGATTCTCTAATCATGGTGCACCCAAACTTGGTCTCTAATTCATGAATCTCACCGTATATCCGAAATATTGATCCACTCCTTAGTTAAGTCAGACCCACCATTTGCATAGACTGGATTCCTAATTGAGTCTCTCACCGTATCCAAAATATTGAGCCCAACTCATCCTCCAGCCCATAGCATCCAATGCCTAATAGACATGGTTGCATCTTTCCCGGTGCAACTGAGCCACTGTATCCAGCCGAGAACAATCAACCCCGGGAAGGGCCCGCACATCTACAATGGTGGAAGACCTCAGACTTAATCTTTTCTTAGGGAGAATTGATTCAGGTCTCATTAAACTA
The DNA here is from genome assembly GCA_006176705.1 of Cocos nucifera. NCBI lineage: Eukaryota > Viridiplantae > Streptophyta > Magnoliopsida > Arecales > Arecaceae > Cocos > Cocos nucifera. Next base: position 80,203 of record QRFJ01007823.1, read on the forward strand.
GACTTGTCATAGTCATAACAATTATGACTAACCTAGTGGCATGGGTTAGCTCGGATTATTGACCACCTCAGATCAGAACTGTGTCAACAGATATGGCCAGGTAAGTGAGATCCGGTGGAAGGAATATGCCATTAACTCGTACAAGAATGCATTCAGGTCGAGTAGCTTCCAATTAAAAATCAGTCGGTCGTATGTGCCAAACTTACCTTAGACACCAAATTGTTGAGCTAGAACCAATTGGGTTAGCCTACAATCCAGACTCTAACCTCTGAGCCTAATTAGGTCTTGCTTGATCGTGACTCGATCTTGACCCAGACTTAATCCTATTAGGCTGGTCAATTTAAGCATTGTTGATCCCATCTAACCAACTCTTGATTCGGTTTGATCAACCGCTTAGACCTAATTGAGCTACCCAAGCCCGAACCCAGTATTATGAATATGTCTTAGATCTGAAAATTCTCAATTTTAGACCTAATTAATATTTCATAATCTTAATTTTTAATTAAGTAGGGTTCATAAACAAAATATGCACAATAAATCCTAGGGTTTCAGGATCTAGGGTTTTGCAGAAAGTAAGTTTTGGATTTCTGATTAAGGACGAAACGCGCAGCACCCCTACACATCATAAGAACATCCCCATCGGAATGAAAAGAGAGAGGGCCTTTAAACCCTTCTTCGTTCTTATGACCGGACGGCCAAGAGGAATGCCTTAATCAGGAACATGCAATACTACAAAACATAGTTTTAGATCTATATCATATATCTCATATACAAATTAGATCTAATCATGGCATATTTTGCATACATCTCATGTATCGAATCATGCATATTTTCAGATCTAAATTATCTCATAATAATCTAAAAAATTAGATTTAAATTGATCTTAATCAAAATAAATTCTAATCTAGACAACTATGTAGAACTATTCTACAACTAGTCTAGACATGCATCAATCATATCTCATATGATGTTTAAAATTAAATAATTTTTATTTACTATTTTTTAGATATTATTATAATAATTATAATATCAAAAAATAGTAAATAAATAGATCTAAAATATGATTTAATCAAATTAAATTAAAAACATGCAAGACTATTCTATAGAACTATTCTATTTTAGAACTAGTCATGCATATTTTCTAATCTTAGATCCAAATCATTTAATTTTAATTTTTTTTGATTTCAGATCTGATCACATCTCATGTGACATCTAAAATTACTTATTTTCTAATTAAAATAAATTTAAAATTAGATCTAAATACTTTAGAACCTTGGCTCTGATACCAGTTGAAGGAAAATCCTGATTTTTCGGATCCAGGTTCGTTCAGATCTGATCAGATCAAGAGATATATTTCAAAAAATTTTTTCTTTGATCCTAATCAGATCTAAGATATTTTAGATCTAATTTTTATTATTTTAATAATAAAATAAAATTAGATAAATTAAATCAAATTTAATTTACCTTGAAGTGGGTAATCCTATTACCCGTTGATGATCCTGTAAGCAGCGGAAGGTTCTGGATCTAGCCACGCAAGTGCCTGGCCTCTACCGATATCCACTCAGGGCTGGATCTAGAGATCCTCTTCTTCTCTATCACATCTCCAAAAATTAGATCTGGATCTGATCTGGAGGATCTTCAAAACTCCTTTTGAAGATCAGCAGTTGTCCTTTGCAGCAGCGCAGCCTTCTAGCTTTCAGTCGCCTTTCTCTCATCTGGATTGCACCAACCAAGGTCCAAAACTCTTTGGATGTGGAGAGGAGAGGGAGAAGATGCTTTGGCATGGAGGAGGAGAGGAGAGGCAGCCTTGGGGCATGGAGAATTCCTAATCTTTCTTTGAGTTGGGCGCAGGGTCTTATTTATAGACTAACTATGATCCAACTCCTCTTCTTCCCAACCAATCACAACCTTTGTGAAATCAGATCTAAATCTGATTGGTGGGAATAGAGTCCCCTGGATTCCTCCTTAGAGGGTGCCTAAGACCAGTCAAAGTTGGTTCTTAGGAGAACTCTAATTGGAATCCAAAAAGGAGATGGAGTCCTTGTCCAACAGGGACTCCTAGGCGCCTCCAACTTGGGCACACGCCAAGGGTGGCGTGCGCCCTCCTTGCCAGGTTCTGGCAGGGGGACAGGCCCCCACCAGCTCTCCAATAGGTGCATGACATGTGGACAGAAGTCAAAGTGTCAATGGTCAACGTTTGACCAGTCAAAGGTCAGACTTTTGACCAAAGTCAAAGAACGAAGAAATGGCAGGTGACCAAAAATGGCAGGTAATGTCTTACAAAATAAGACAACCTTTTCTGACTTGGACAACCTCCAGTCAGACCATATGAAGGCCTCTGATTGAGCACAAACTCCTTTGGCTCAGTCAGGACAACTTATTTATGATAGTAAAAGAAGAACGTTAGGTTCAATCGAGTGCTAGCACGATTTTCTTGAACCTAATTGAATCTCATTCAGATCAATTGAACTAGATCAGTTCAATTGATGATCACCAGATTCAAACCCTTGTTTGTGTGACCCAGTTAGGTTCAGTTCTGTATGGTAATGGGATATGTCATGATCTCTATCATCGACATCATCGAAACTCCTTTCGATGGATCAGAACTCTTCTGATTCGAACAGCTAGAATGATCGATCATCTAAATCATTCTAATTGCTCCCAAAATCCACCAGTGACACCTAGCAGTATATGGTGGCAACCCATCAGAGCTGAATGCGAACCTCTTGGTGCAGCTACCTGTGTGATTAAGTTCTTCTATCTTGAGCCCCGATCAGATTAGGGTTAAGGTGAACTCGTCAAACCCTAGTCTCTGTCATATGATGTAATCATTCGATTCAAGTCCAATGTGAAAATCTAAATAGAAACTCTTTCTATTATTTCACTCTACCATGGCCATGGGCTTCTGGACTTGATTCTCATGATCATCATAGGGCTGCTCCTCTACCACCGAGGTAGATAGATTCCATCTTGATGCAATCCAGTTCCTACAATGAACATGCTATAGCCAACATACACCTCAGGGTTCCATATGGCTAGGAGATCGAGTAATGGTGTAGTCAAACTATAACACCCTCAAGGTGAACTGCCGATGCATCCTCAGGTCAAAGAACCAGACACACTACTGCAGCATCGAGTCAGTCATTGACGAGAAGGTAGACTTCCTAATGACTACTCGAGGTGGTCACGCTCAGTGCCCTCGTTCTCTAACGAGTACCTGTACTCTCGCTCTGGTGTCTCCACACCGTAGACTCAAGACTCATCTACTAAAGAGAAGCGATTGTACACCAACCTTCTCGATCAATCACCATCCTCGTGATGATCCTATGGTCGGAAGCATTTTATGAGTTAATAATGATTGTTCATGTCTTAAATTTTCAACTCTTGAAAATATGAATTATCATTACCATTAACTCAAAGGATGTATCACAGACACTAAATACACATATGTGATAGAAAATTATCCATTTTATTGATTATAGTCAAAATTATAATTTTGCCCCTAGAAGTGTATTACAAGTATCAGTCAATTCTGGCTTTTAGGGCACATATATCTAACATTCATTAGATGGTGCAATTATGATTTGGGATAAGTAATTAGCAACTGCATTCTCTGTCCCTTTCTTGTCTTTAATTTTTAGGTCAAATTCTTGAAGGAGCAAGATCCATCGAATTAAACGTGCCATGGTATCTTTCTTTGCTAGGAGATGTCTAATAGCTGAGTGATCAATATAGACAATAACATGAGATCCAACCAAATAGGAGCTAAATTTTTCTAGGGCAAAGACAATAGCTAAGAATTCCTTCTCCATGGTGGTGTAATTAAGCTGTGCATCATTTAATGTTTTGCTTGCATAATAAATAACTCTCGGCAGCTTCTTGATTTTTTGACCTAAGATGGCACCTACAGCATGATCAGATGCATCGCACATGAGCTCAAAAGGTTTGATCTAGATAGGTGGATGAATGATGGGGGCTAAAATGAGTGCCTTTTTAAGGAATTCAAAAGACTCAAGGCACTTAGAAGTAAACTCAAATTTTGCTTCTTTTGCAAACAAGTTCGTCAAAGGGCGAACCATTTTGCTAAAATTGGGTATGAACCTTCTATAAAATCCAGCATGTCCTAAGAATGAACGAATTTCTTTAATAGTCTTGGGTGATGGAAGACTTGCAATCAGATCAACTTTGGCCTTATCAACTTCTATTCCTTTATTTGAAATTACATGGCTAAGAACTATACCTTCTCTGACCATGAATTGACATTTTTTTCAATTAAGAACTAAATGCTTCTTCTTACATCTTCCTAGAATAAGTCTTAGATGGTTTAAGCATTTAGAGAAGCTAGGTCTAAAGATAAAAAAATCATCCATAAAAATTTCTAAAAATCATTCAATCATATCAAAAAACATGCTGATCATACATCTCTGGAAGGTTGCTGGAGCATTACATAGTCCAAAGGGCATACGTCTATAAGCAAAGGTTCCAAATGGGTAGGTGAATGTGTTCTTTTTCTGATCTTCAGGGGCTATGGGGATCTGATTATAACCAGAGTATCCATCTAAAAAATAGTAAAATTCTTGTCTGGCTAATTTTTCCAACATTTGATCAATAAATGGCAAAGAAAAGTGATCTTTTTTTGTAGCTGCATTCAATTTTCTATAATCTATACAGACCCTCCACCCCATTTGGGTCCTAGTTGGGATAAGTTCATTAGCATCATTCTGGACTATTGTTATCCCAGATTTTTTTGGTACCACTTGTACAGGGCTTACCCACGAACTATCAGAAATGGGATAAATAATTCCATTATCCAACAACTTCAGAATTTTCTTTTTGACTACATCTTTCATGGCTGGGTTCAGTCTTCTTTGGGCATCTCGAGTTAGTTTAGTCTCTTCCTCTAGGGGTATCCTATGTTGAACTATGGAAGGGCTTATTCTTTTAATGTCTGCCATGGTCCAGCCTATTGCTTCTCAATTTTCTCTTAAGATTGCTAATATTTTCTCCTCTTGGTTAGGATTCAGGTTTGATGCAATAATTACAGGCAAGATTTTTTTTGGACCTAAATATACATACTTGAGGTGCTCAGGGAGGGGTTTCAACTCTACTTTGGGTGCCTCTTCTTTTGATGACTCAGGTGATGGTTTAGTCATTTCTATGGATAGTTCAGTGGGAGGCTCCCATCTCTGGCCATTTTTATTATCTTCAAGTATTTTATTTAGGTTCTCATATTTATGGGTTGGCTAGATACTAAATTCAAGATTAACTTCCTCATCGCTAATGTCTATGGGTTAATAAATTTTATCTTGGACTACACTTACATTAGCATGCTTGGTAGATTTCTATTCCAAATTAAAAATATTCAGCTCGATAGTCATATTTCCAAAAGATAATTTCATAAGTCCATTTCGATAATTGATTTCAGTATTAGCAGTAGCTAGGAATGGTCTTCCTAAAATCACTAGGATTTGACCCTTAGGATTTGATATGGGCTCAGTCTCCAAAATAACAAAATCAACTGGAAAGATAAAACTTCCAACCTTAATCAAAACATCTTCTACCATTCCCTTGGGAATTCTAAAAGATTGGTTTGCTAATTATAATATGATCTTTGTTGGCTGAAGCTTTCCCAATCCTAATTGCTTATAAACTGAATAGGGCAAAATATTTACACTAACCCCTAAATCAAGTAACGCCTTCTCAATGTGGGTTTCTCCTATGACACATGAAATTATTGGAGAACCTGGGTCCTTGTACTTTATAGGCATATGACTTAACAAATATGAACTCACAATTACTGCTAAGAAAGCTCTCTTTGGTATGTTAGTCATCTTTTTCTTGGTGAAAAGGTCTTTTAAGAATTTGACATAAGTCGGAACTTGTTGGATCATGTCTAGTAGAGGAATATTTACTTGAACTTGCTTAAATACCTCTAACATTTTGTCTAAATATTCTGATTATTTAATAGACCTTAACCAATTTGGGAAAGGAGCTCTAGAGATTGTGGGCATCTGGTTTGGTGCTCTATCAGTTTCAAGAGCTTGAGTTTGTAAGGTAGATTGTTCATTAGGTGGCTCAATAGACTCAACACTTAAGTCTTCTCTAGTGTCAGGTGTATTTACCTTATTATCCACTTATTTTTCTGATCTCAATGAATAAATAGCATTAACTTAATTAACTTGGTTTCCTTGGGATGGTCTACCATTTTGATTCCTTGGGTTGGGCTCAGATTGGCTAGGTAGCCTACCTCATTCACGTTCACTTATGGTAGCTGCTAGCTGACTTACTTGCATTTCTAAGCAAGCTATGGCCTGAGAATTTGAATTCAAAATTTGGCCCGTGGTTTGCATGAAATTGCTTAAGGTGGTATTGGTGTTAGTATTAGATTTGGCTAGGGCTTCCAGGCTTTTCTCTAAAGAAAAAAGTTTCTTTTCATTAATATTAAAGCCTGATGGTGGTAGGGTGTTTATCATTGGATTAGGTCTTGAGTTCTACTGATTGAAACTTGGATAGCCTACATTTGGATTTTGTGACCATGAAAAATTTGGATGATTCCTCCAACCTGGGTTATAGGTGGGTACATAAGGATTGTTCAATGGTCTCTGATATGTGGCATTCACTTGTGCACATCCATTATCTAATTGGTTCAGAGAGATACTATACTTACTGGCCAGTTGATTGCTGACCTACACTGGAGTGCTCGAAGGCTGACTTGGAATAGTTAGGAGCTGTTCTAGATTAGGCTGATCTTAGTTAGGATTAATTTGTTTGAAACTTATTTAAAAAATAAAAATTTTTACTTTAGGTATTTTTCAATCTCTATTGCCTGACATAGGTTGCCCTACATAATGGAAGTTATGTTGCATGGTTATCCTAGGGTATAAAAAGGTTGAATTAACTTAGAACTTAAAACAAACAAAAAAAAAGATTAAGGACATTGAGAATATAGTAAATTCTCCAACACCCGTGTGGAGAAGGATTTCAGGTCGACTAGTCCAAATGGATTTAGTTCCTATTTCAGATCCTACAACCTCAATGGATTTAGCAAATCAGCCTCAGCCTCAAACCCTTAAGGACTTATGTTATCCAGTTGGTTCGTCCAACCTTGTATCAGGTTACCCCAACCCATAGCAAACAACTTTGAAATTAAACCTCAAATTCTTAATATGCTTCCAAAATTTATGGGAATAGAGGATGCATATATATTCATTAGGGAATTTGAAGAGGTTTGTGCAACTATGAAACTACAATAATTGTTAAAGGACGAAATCAAACTGAGATTAATCAATTTTGCCCTTAAGGATAATGCCAAAAAGTGGCTTTATAGTCTTCCAAATAAATCTATCATGACCTGAGAGGGATTTGTGAGAATATTCTTAAAAAAATATTTCTCTCATCATAAAATAACTAGAATTAAAAATGAAATAAACCAATTCTATCAACTAGCTAGTGAATCATTTTGGAAATACTTCAACTAATTCAAAAACCTTTTAACCCAATGCCCACACCATGGAATAGAAACTTGGAGGCTATGCCAAATAATTTATGAAGGGTTAGATTCAAATTCCTGAACAATGCTAGAGTCCATGTGCCAGGGATAATTTATGTACAAAGAACCAAATGAAGTCTGGCAATTTTTAGAAGACTTAGCCTTTATAATGGAAAACAACTAGGGAACCAAAAAAATCCATACCTTCAAGAGGTGGAATATACCAAATTCAAACCTCCCTAGTTGCAGAAGCCAAAATTGCAACTTTGACACGTAGGCTAGAGGCCTTAGAACTTTAGAGACCAGCTGGTGTGAACAAGTGTCCTGCACCATGTGCAGTAGGTGCAATGCACCAGACATGTCTTGAGGAATTTCCCTCGTTGT